>RCUC01127581.1:0-48363 GCA_003697995.1 Taxidea taxus jeffersonii
CACACACACACACACACACACACACACACCAAACACATACATACATGAGTGCAGTTGGCTTAAACTGGGCACTAAAATCAGTATCTTAAATTGGTTTACACTAAGAGTAGCCTGAACACAGACTATTAAAATTAGTCATATTTTCCTGCCTATGTTAATTCATATATATTGAGCATTCTCCTCCAAATATCTGCATGCTCTGTATCTGGCACTATGCGCAGCACTGGAGATTTTTGCATATAAGCAAATTTCCTGCCCACAAGGAACTTATATAATCCAATGATTATTTAATAAACCAGCAAATAAATATAAAAGTAAAAAAAAAAACCAGTGTGGCACAGTATATGATTAAATATAAGAATAGAAAGCATAACCAAGTAATATTATTGTTTTTCCAGGGAAAAACAAATTAATTACATAGAAATAATAACTTCATTAAATGTTGACTGCATCCCAGGCACTGTGTATATGTTACTCCATTTTATCATTGCAATAATCTTATAAAGTAATTACTCTTAAGGAGTGCTAATTTTAAAGATGAACTCTCAGGAAAGTTAAGTGGCTTGTAGAAGGTCATGTAACTATTTAAGATGATTGGAACAAAGATTTGAATCTAGATTAATACTTTTTTCATTTTAGCATGTTTTTATTGAGTTTTTTTTGTTTGCTTTTTTCATTTAAATTCAATTAGCCAATATATAGTACATCATTAGTTTCAGATGTAGTGTTCAGTAATTCATCAGTTGTATATAACACCCAGTGCTCATATACTCACATCATGTGCCCTTTTTACTCTTTGATCTTAACCACTAAGCTCTACAGAAATAAACACAAAAAGTACAATCTGAGATACATAAGTTAGATAATATAAATGCCCAAACATAAACATGTGAAAACATGCAAACGTAAGATCCATCAACAAAATACATGCTCTGAAACAGAAATAAATACTAACATACTAGAGATAGACATTGTTATTTGCACACTCAGACACTCAACCTGTGTGGACACAGGTCAGATCAAAGTACAGGTTGGTCCTCCTTGAAGGATACTCATACAAAGACATATAATCTTAAATATAAATACCAGGGTTTTTAAAATTTACTTTCTACTTCACAAAGAATTTTACAAACTAAAAAAAAAAAAAGATTTTATTTTATTTTTTTTACTTCACAAAGATTTTATTTAAATATCAACCTATTCTGGGACAGTAAAAAAGTCCTTTATGAATCATTAAACATTTGACTAATACAGAGGAGAATAAAACATAATTGTTGAAAGTCTGATAATCATTAAACAATGAAGAGAATGCATTTCAAACAAGCTAATGAAATTCAGTGATCAGGAAAGATTGAGTTGAAAATAAAATCCAAGTGAAAAGGGAGCAAATGATTTTCACTTTTATTCAAGAAAATGTAAGATCACTTCAACGAAAACCTGATCCTTTTGCTATTATGTCTAAATCCCACACACTAGTGCCTCTGGCAAAAATAAGGAAATAGAGGGAAACACAGAATATAGAATAGTCAGGGTAAATAGAAAACAGTACATTTATACCCAACCGTATCAGTTAGGTACATTAAATACAAACAGCTAAACATTATAATTGAACACAATGATTGTTATGTTGAGTAAAAATGTCAATATATGCTTATTTCAAAATACCTCTTAAATAGAAACAAAGATTGAGTCACGCTTTGTCTTTCATCAGTAGGCACATAATGCCTGATTAGTTCATATTCTCTTTCTCACTCTCTTGCTCTATGTAGAAATTATTTTTTGCCTAGATGCTTTAAATAGCAGAAATAAGAATAAATATGACTTAATCCTACCAGCCTATACTGTACAGAAATGCATGTTTTTAGGTAAAACTCCTTGTGGAAATAATCCAGGTAAAGCAGAAGGTCCTTATTGAGCCAGATCATGGAAAACCAGGCTAAGATGTGTAGACTTTATCCTGTAATCCAGGAATCATGAATGCAGATGCATTCAAGGTGATAAAATTAGAATATAATTCAAGTCCTCATTTGCTGTGGTAACAAAATGATCTCAGAACAAAAATAACAAACTACCATTGAAGATACAATTATTGAAGACAGTTAAATAATTTTTTCTCCTTTCCATTTTTTCATAACTATACTCAGCTACTTTTTCAGAGCATATACCATTATAATATTCTGTAATACTATATACTCTCCTTTATATTCTTCATTTAAAGTTCTACATGTAAATACCTAACGTTTGCTATTTTATGTCAATGTCTTCTCCAATCATTTCAGTTGTCTGAAGCTCTTTCCCTAGTAGATTCCTAAGGAGGCTCATGGGACAAATATTCCCTGAGTTGCATGAAGATGATATTTTGTCTGTAGTCTTTGTACCTGAAAGTTACTTTGGCTGGATATAAGAAATCCTTGGCTTATATTTTCTTTATTTTAAGTATGTTACTTGGTTTTGACACAGAATGTTGCTGTCAAAATCTGTTTAAAATCCAATTTTCTTTCCCTTGTGAGTGACTTGCTCTTTTAGCTTGGAAATCCAATTGTGGTGTTTTTTTCCCCCTTCATTTTTGAAGTTTGCTAATAATACCAGAATGCATCATGTGTTGATTATTCTGGATTGATTTTTTTCACCAATATATGTCATGTGTCCTTCATTATTTTATGAATATAGTCTCTTTTTTATTTCTTAATTAAATTTTCCTTTTTTTTTTTAAAGATTTTATTTATTAGTTAGAGAGAGAGAGAGAGAGAGCACAGGCAGACAGAGAGGCAGGCAGAGGCAGAGGGAGAAGCAGACTCCCCGCCGAGCAGGGAGCCCGATGTGGGACTCGATCCCAGGACGCCGGGATCATGACCTGAGCTGAAGGCAGCTGCTTAACCAACTGAGCGACCCAGGCGTCCCTTAAATTTTCCTTTTTTAATTTAAAATTTATTTAGTTAACATAAAGTGAAATATTGGTTTTTGGAGTAGAAGTCAGTGATTCATCACTGAAACACTCAACATCCAGTGCTCATCATAGGTGCCCTCTTTAATTCCTATCACTCATCTGGCCCATCCTCCACTCACCTCCCTCTGTCAACCCTGTTTGTTCCCTATCATTAAGAGTATCTTATGGTTGCTTTCTCTCTGTCCTTCCCAACCCCCCCCTCCCTTATGTTTATCTTTTTTCTTTCATAAATCCCAAATATAAGTGAGATCATATGGTATTTTTCTTTCTCTGGCTGACTGATTTCACTTAGCATAAGACACTCTAGCTCCACCCATGTTGTTGCAAATGGCAAGATTTCATTCTTTTTGATGGATGAGAAATATATGTGTGTGTGTGTGTGTGTGTGTGTGTGTGTATATATATATATATATATACACATACACACATATGTTCTTCTTTATCCACATCTTCTTATCCATTCATCCATCGATGGACATTTGGACTCTTTCCATAGTTTGGCTATTTTTGATAATGCTGCTATAATACATCAAGATGCACGTGCATGTACTCCTTTGGATCTGTATTTTTATATCCTTTGCGTAAATACCTAGTAGTGCAATTGCTGGGTCATAGGGTGGTTCTATTTGTAACTTTTTGAAGAACATTCATACTGCTTTCCACATTGGCTGCACTCATTTGTATTCCAACAGTGTAAGAGGGTTCCTCTTCCTCCACATCCTCACCAGCAACTATTGTTTCTTGTCTTGTTAATTTTAGCCATTCAGACAGGTGTGATGTGTTATCTCATTGTGGTTTTGATTTGTATTTCATCATGATGAGTGATGTTGAGCATCTTTTCACATATCTGTTAGCCACCTGGATGTCTTCTTTGGAAAAATATCTATTCGTGTCCCATACCCATTTCTTAACTGGATTATTTGTTTTTTGAATATTGAGTTTGATAAGTTCTTTACAGATTTTAGATAATAATCCTGTATCAGATATGTTGTTTACAAATATCTTCTTCCATTCCATAGCCTGCTTTTTAGTTTTGTTGATTGTTTCCTTTGCTGTGCAAAAGCTTTTTATCTTGATGTTCATTTTTTCTTTTGTTTCCCCTGCTTCTGGAAATGTGTCTAGGAAGAAGTTGCTACAGCTGAGTTCAAAGAGGTTTCTGTCTGTGTTCTCCTCTAGGATTTTGATGGATTCCTGTCTCACATTTAGGTCTTTCATCCATTTTGAATTTACTTTTGTGTGTGGTGTAAGAAAGTGGTCTAGTTTCATTCTTCTGCATGTTGCTGTCCAGTTTTCCCAACACCATTTGTTGAAGAGACTTTCTTCCATTGGATATTCTTTCCTGCTTTGTTGAAGATTAGTTGACCATATAGTCCAGCTCCAATTCTGGGTTTTCAGTTCTGTTCAGAAGAACAATGTATCTCTTTTTGTGCTGGTACTGTACTGTCTTAATGACTACAACTGTGTAATATAGCTTGAAATCCAGAATCGTGATCCCTCCAGGTTTGTTTTTCTTTTTTAGGATTTTTTTTTAGCTATTTGGGGTCTTTTGTGGTTCTATACAAATTTTAGGATTGATTGTTCTAGCTCTGTGGAAAATGCTGGTATTTTAATAGGGATTGCATTAAATGTATAGATTGCTTTGGGTAGTATAGACATTTTAACAATGTTTGTTTTTCCAGTCCATGAGCATGGAATGCTTTTCTGTTGTTTTTTTTTTAAAGATTTTATTTATTTATTTGTTAGAGAGAGAGCAAGCGAGCACAGGCAGACAGAGAGGCAGGCAGAGGCAGAGGGAGAAGCAGGCTCCCTGCGGAGCAAGGAGCCCGATGTGGGACTCGATCCCAGGACGCTGGGATCATGACCTGAGCCGAAGGCAGCCACCCAACCAACTGAGCCACCCAGGCGTCCCTGCTTTTCTGTTTTTTTGTGTCCTCTTTAATTTCTTTTATAAGTGTTCTGTAGTTTTGAGAGTACCTATTTTTATCTCTTTAGTTAGGTTTATTCATAGGAATCTTATTGTTTTTGGTGCAATTACAAGTGGGGTAAATTCTTGATTTCTTTTTCTGCTGCTTCATTATTGGTCAACAGATTTCTGCACATTTATTTCATATCCTGCAACATTGCTGAATTCATGTATTAGTTCTAGCAATGCTTTGGTGGAATCTTGAATTCTGTTACACTGAAAAGAAATTAAATAATAAAAAAAGAATTAAAATTTTTAAAAAATATTTTCTACAGAGAGTATTATTTCTTCTGCCGATAATGAAAGTTTGACTTCTTCCTTGCTGATTTGGATACCTTTTATTTCTTTTCTTTCTGACTGTTGAGGCTAAGACTTCCAGTACCGTGTTAAATAGTAATGGTGAGAGTGGACATCCTTGTCTTTTTCCTGACCATAGAGGAAAAGCTCTCAGATTTTCCCCATTGAGGATGATATTAGCTGTGGGTCTTTTGTGTATGGTTTTTATGATGTTGAGTTATGTTTCTTCTACACCTGCTGTGTTGAGGGTTTTTATCAAGAATAGATGCTGTATTTTGTCAAATGCTTTTTCTGCATTTATTGACAAGATCATATGGTTCTTTTCTTTCCTTTTATTAATGTGGTATATCACATTGATTGATTTGTGAATATTGAACCAATCCTGCAGCCCAGGAATAAATCCCACTTGATTGTGGTGAATAATTTTTTAATGTACTGTTGAATTTGATTTGTTAGTATTTTATTGAGATTTTTGCATCCATCTGCATCAGGGATATTGACCTGTAATTCTCCTTTATAAGTGGGGTCTTTGTGTGGTTTTGGAGTCCAGGTAATGCTGGCCTCATAGAATGACTTTGGAAGTTTTCCTACCATTTCTGTTTTTCTGAACAGTTTGAGAAGAATTGGTATTAATTCTTCTTTAAATGTTGTAGGGTTCCCTTGGGAAGCCATCTGGCCCAGGATTTTTGTTTGTTGGGAGATTTTTGGTTATTGATTCAATTTTTTTTGCTGGTTATGGGTCTGTTCAAATTTTCTATTTCTTCCTGTTTCAGTTTGGTAGTTTGTAAATTTCTAGGAATGTGTCTGTTTCTTCCAGATTGCCCAGTTTGTTGGCATATAATTTTTCATAGTATTCTCTTACAATTGTTTGAATTTCTGTGGTATTGGTTGTGATCCCTCCTCTTTCATTTGTGATTTTATCTATTTGGGCCCTTTCTCTTTTGGTAAGTCTGGCTAGGGGCTTATGAACTTTATTAATTCTTTTAAAGAACCAGCTCTTAGCTTCATTGATCTGTTCTTCTGGGGGTTTTGTTTGTTTGTTTATTTCTGTATCATTTATTTCTGTTCTAACGTTTATTATTTCCCTCTTCCGCTGGCTTTAGGCTTTATTTGCAGTTCATTTTTTAGCTCCATTAGGTGTAAGGTTAGATTGTGTATTTGAGACTTTTCTTGCTTCTTGAGATAAGCCTGCATTGCAATATACTTCCCTCTTGAGACTACCTTTGCTGCATCCCAAAGGTCTTGGACTGTCATGTTTTCATTTGCTTCCATGTGGGTTCTTTTTTATTATTTCTTCTTTAATTTTGTGGTTAACCCATTCATTCCTTAGTAGGATTTTCTTTAACCTCCATGTATTTGAGGTTTCTCCAAATTTTTTCTTGTGGTTCAAGTTTCATAGTGTAGTGGTCTGAAAATATGCATGGTATGATCTTGATCTTTTCATACTTGTTGAGGGCTGATTTGTGACCCAGCAGGTGGTCTATTTTGGAGAATGTTCCATGTGCACCCAAAAAGAATGTGTACTCTGCACCTTTAGGATAAAATGCTCTGAATATATCTGTTAAGTCCATCTGATCCATTGTGTCATTCAAAGCCATTGTTTCCTTACTGGTTTTCTGTTTAGATTATCTGTCCATTGCTGTACATGGGCTGTTAAAGTCCTCTGCTTTTATTTATTATTATTAATGAGTTTTCTTTATGTTTATTGTTAATTGATTTGTATATTTGGGTGCTCCCAAGTTGGGAGTGCAACTATTTATAATTGTTAGATGTTCTTGATGGATAGATCCCTTAATTATGATAAAATGCCCTTCTTTATCTGTTACACTCGCTTATAATCCAGTTTGTCTGATATAAGTATGGCCATTCCAGCTTTCTTTTGATGTCCTTTAGCATGATAGATGGTTCTTTTTCCCCTCACTTGCAACTTGCAGGTGACTTGAAGTCTAAAATGAGTCTCTTGCAGTGCCTGGGTGGCTCAGTTATTAAGTGTCTGCCTTCAGTTCAGGTCATGATCCCAGGGTGTTGGGATTGAGCCCCACATTGTGCTCTCTGCTCGATGGGAAGCCTGCTTCTCCCTCTCCCACTCTCCTTGCTTGTGTTCCTTCTCTCACTACCTTTCTGTCAAATAAAATATTTAAAATAAAATAAAATAATAAAATAGTCTCTTGTAGACAGCACTTAGATGGATTTTTTTTTCTGCAATGTTTTATTAGAAAAAGTTCTGACTCAAATATTGCAAAAGCTTTACATTTGGGTGACAGTTAAATGGTTTTTTTTAAAGCTTTTTTATTTAAACATATGATGTAACCCCACCACCCTCTCCCAACCCCTCTCCCCTCCACCCCCCCTCAGTTTGTTTTATGACATTAAGAGTTTCTTTTGGTTTGTCTCCCTCCCGATCCCATCTTGTGGATCTTTTTTTTTTTTTTAATCCATTCTGATACCCTGTGCCTTTTGATTGGAGAATTTAGTCCATTTACATTAAGAGTAATTATTGGAAGGTATGAATTTAGTGTCATTGTGTTACCTGTAGAGTTGGTATTTCTGGTGGTCATCTCTGGTCCTTTCTAGTCTTTGTTACTTTTGGTCTTTTTTCCCACTGAAAGAGTCCCCTTTAATATTTCTTTTTTTTTTTTTAAAGATTTTATTTATTTATTTGACAGAGAGAGTGAGCATAGGCAGACAGAGTGGCAGGCAGAGGCAGAGGGAGAAGCAGGCTCCCTGCTGAGCAAGGAGCCCAATGTGGGACTCGATCCCAGGATGCTGGGATCATGACCTGAGCCGAAGGCAGCTGCTTAACCAACTGAGCCACCCAGGCGTCCTCCCCTTAATATTTCTATAGGGATGGTTTAGTGATTATGAACTCTCTTAGTTTGTCTGGGAAACTCACTCTCTTTCCTATTCTGAATGACAGCCTTTCTGGATAAAGTGTTCTTGGATGCATATTTTTGCCTTTCAGCACATTGAATATATCCTGCCACCGTCTTCTGGCCTGCCAAGTTGCTGTGGATAGATCTGCTTTGAACCTGATCTGTCTTCCCATGTAGGTTAAGAACATTTTTTCCCTTGCTGCTTTTAGGAGTCTTTAATTGCCTCTATATTTTGTGAATTTGACTGTGGTATGCCTTGGCAATGGTCAACTTTTGTTGAGTTTAATGGGGGTTCTCTGTTCTTCATGGATTTTGATGTCTGTATCCTTCCCAAGATTAGGGAAGTTTTCAGCTATAACTTGCTCAAATAAACCTTCTGCCCCTTTCCCTCTATTTTCATGTTCTGGAACTCCTATTATATGAATGTTGTTCCATTTTAATAAGTCTCTGAGTTCCCTAAGTCTACCTTCATGATCCATTACCTTTGTTTTCCTCCTCTTTTTAGCTTCTTTATTTTACATAATTTATTTTCTGTAGCACAGATTTGTTCCTCTGCTTTGTCCATCCTCATTTTTATGGCATCCATTTGGTTTGCACTTTAGTTATAGCATTTTTAATTTGCAGTTGAGTAGATTTTAGTTGTTTATCTCTGTAGTAAGAGATTCTCTCCTGTCTATGTGTGTTTCAAGCCCAGTTGGATCCTTATTGTTGTTTTAAATTCTTTTAAATTTATTTTTTTTTAACTCTTGGGGTAAAAGATGGCTATAATTTATTTTTTGCCAACTAATATTTTCACTCCTATGTAGTTTCTTCCCACAACATGTGAATAGAGTGATCTGTGTAAACAACAGACTATTGAAGAAATAACAGTGTATGACTTCTGGGGCTAGATCAAAAAGACATTAAAGCTACCTTTCCTGTTCTCTCGTAAGATTATTTACTCTTGGGAAGACAAATTGTCTGGCCATGAAGACATAGGTGACATATTTCCCATCTATTTTGTGAGCATGACTTTTCTGGCATGCTTCTATTGAAGGCTTCTTATTTGTTCTTTCCCCCCGCTTTAAACTTTTTATGAAATTTAACCCATTTATGATGATTACTTTATAAAATTATTTTTTTCTGAACTTTTAGAAAGGGACATAGGGCTTAGATTAATTTTTCTAAATGTGTAGTTTAAGAGCTCTTTTTTCTGCCTTCCTCATTTGTTTGAAAGTATGACAGCTTAGTTTCTGATATTTCCTGGCTTTCTTTTTCTACTCAATTTTTCTTCTTCTTTTTTTTTATTTTAAGCTTTTTTATTTAAACATATAATGTAACCCCACCACCCTCTCCCAACACCCCTCCCCCCCACTCCCCTCAGTTTGTTTTATGACATTAAGAGTCTCTTTTGGTTTGTCTCCCTCCCGATCCCATCTTGTTTCCTTTTTTCTTTTCCTACCACCTTAACCCCCACCCTCGTTGCATCTCCCCTTCCTCATATCAGGGAGATCATGTGATAGTTGTCTTTCTCTGATTGACTTATTTCCCTAAGCATAATATACTCTAGTTCCATCCATGTCATTGCAAATGGTAAGATTTCATTTCTTTTGATGGCTGCATAGTATTCCATTGTATATATATACCACCTCTTCTTTATCTATTCATCTGTTGATGGACATCTAGGTTCTTTCCATAACTTGGCTATTGTGGACATTGCTGCTATAAACATTTGGGTACACGTGCCCCTTTCGATCACTACGTTTGTATCTTTAGGGTAAATACCCAGTAGTGCAATTGCTGGGTCATAAGGTAGCTCTATTTTCAATTTTTTGAGGAACCTCCATGCTGTTTTCCAGAGTGGTTGCACCAGCTTGCATTCCCACCAACAGTGTAGGAGGGTTCCCCTTTCCCCACATCCTCACCAGCATCTGTCATTTCCTGACTTGTTCATTTTAGCCATTCTGACTGGTGTGAGGTGGTATCTCATTGTGGTTTTGATTTGTATTTCCCTGATGCCCAGTGATGTGGAGCACTTTTTCATGTGTCTGTTGGCCATCTGGATGTCTTCTTTGCAGAAATGTCTGTTCATGTCCTCTGCCCATTTCTTGATTGGATTATTTGTTCTCTGGGTGTTGAGTTTGCTAAGCTCTTTATAGATTTTGGATACTAGCCCTTTATCTGATATGTCATTTGCAAATATCTTTTGATCTTGATGAAGTCCCAATAGTTCATTTTTTCCCTTGCTTTCCTTGCCTTTGGCGTTGTTCCTAGGAAGAAGTTGCTGCGGTTGAGGTCGAAGAGGTTGCTGCCTGTGTTCTCCTCAAGGATTTTGATGGATACCTTTCTCATGTTGAGGTCCTTCATCCATTTTGAGTCTATTTTCATGTGTGGTGTAAGGAAATGGTCCAATTTCATTTTTCTGCATGCGGCTGTCCAATTTTCCCAACACCATTTGTTGAAGAGGCTGTCTTTTTTCCATTGGATATTCTTTCCTGCTTTGTCGAAGATTAGTCGACCATAGAGTTGAGGGTCTATTTCTGGGTTCTCTATTCTGTTCCATTGATCTATGTGCCTGTTTTTGTGCCAGTACCATACTGTCTTAATGATGACAGCTTTGTAGTAGAGCTTGAAGTCGGGAATTGTGATGCCACCAACTTTGGTTCTCTTTTTCAATATTCCTTTGGCTATTCGAGGTCTTTTCTGGTTCCATATAAATTTTAGGATTATTTGTTCCATTTCTTTGAAAAAATTGGATGGGATTTTGATAGGCATTGCATTAAATGTGTAGATAGCTTTAGGTAGCATAGACATTTTCACAATATTTATTCTTCCAATCCATGAGCATGGAACATTTTTCCATTTCTTTGTGTCTTCCTCAATTTCTTTCATGAGTACTTTATAGTTTTCTGAGTATAGATTCTTTGCCTCTTTGGTTAGGTTTATTCCTAGGTATCTTATGGTTTTGGGTGTAATTGTAAATGGGATTGACTCCTTAATTTCTCTTTCTTCTGTTTTGTGGTTGGTGTAAAGAAATGCAACTGATTTCTGTGCATTGATTTTATATCCTGACATTTTACTGAATTCCTGTACAAGCTCTAGCAGTTTTGGAGTGGAGCCTTTTGGGTTTTCCACATATAGTATCATATCATCTGCAAAGAGCGATAGTTTGACTTCTTCTTTGCCGATTTGGATGCCTTTAATTTCTTTTTGTTGTCTGATTGCTGAGGCTAGGACTTCTAGTACTATGTTGAATAGCAGTGGTGATAATGGACATCCCTGCCATGTTCCTGACCTTAGAGGAAAAGCTCTCAGTTTTTCTCCATTGAGAATGATACTTGCGGTGGGTTTTTCATAGATGGCTTTGATAATATTGAGGTATATGTCTTCTATCCGTACACTTTGAAGAGTTTTGATTAGGAAGGGATGTTGTACTTTGTCAAATGCTTTTTCAGCATCTGTTGAGAGTATCATATGGTTCTTGTTCTTTCTTTTGTTAATGTATTGTTTCACATTGATTGATTTGCGGATGTTGAACCAGCCCTGCTGCCCTGGAATAAATCCCACTTGTTCGTGGTGAATAATCCTTTTAATGTACTGTTGGATCCTATTGGCTAGTATTTTGATGAGAATTTTCGCATCTGTGTTCATCAAGGATATTGGTCTGTAATTCTCTTTTTTGATGGGATCCTTATCTGGTTTGGGGATCAAGGTGATGCTGGCCTCATAAAATGAGTTTGGAAGTTTCCCTTCCATTTCTATTTTTTTGGAACAGTTTCAGGAGAATAGAAATTAATTCTTCTTTAAATGTTTGGTAGAATTCCCCTGTAAAGCCATCTGGCCCTGGGCTTTACTCAATTTTTATATAGAAATTTTTTTCCTTTGTTTTTACTTCCCTGTTCAATTTATATTATTTTTTTAAGATTTTATTTATTTATTTGACAAACAGATCACAAGTAGGCAGATAGGCAGAGAGAGAGAAGGGGAAGTAGGCTCCCCTTCTCTCAAGTGGAGAGCCTGACACGGGGCCCAATCCCAGGACCCCAGGCCCACGACTCGAGCTGAAGGCAGAGGCTTTAACCCACTGAGCCACCCAGGCTCCCCGAATTCTTTTTCCAGATGTTTACACTCAGTGTAGAGTTTTATCTTGGAAGATGACTTTGGTGTGTTAGTTTTGAGTTAACAGGTCCCAGACTGCTCCAGCTTCTTCAGAATTTATTGTAAATCCTTTGTATTCATCACTAGGAGAGTGGGAAAACCTCTTCATAGTTTCAATTTCTGAACTGGCCCACCAAGCTTTTGAGTGAATACTTTTTTGTTACTTTGAACTTACTTGGTTTATCAGATGTGTCAGTGTTTTCCTCGGATTCATCCTCCACAGATGGTGTTACCTTCTTGTGTACCTACTGGGGTTTATGAATGTCTCCTGATACTCTGGAGTTCATGGGATTACCTTGTCACTTAATTTTCTTGCAGATGTTTCCCATGGATTTTTTAAACTGCTATTCTAGATAATTTTTTAAAATTTTATTTCAGTATAATTACTTTAATCCTAAATTCTACGCACAGTGAGTTTTTAAAAAGTGAACCGATGGGTGAACAGCATCCAGGTCAGAGACATGACATTACCAGCAACCAAGAAATGCCTCTGGTGACTCTTTTCAGTCACTACACAACCTACTTTATAATATCTAACAACATATAGATAAGTTTTATGTGTTTTTGAACATTTCATAAATGGAATCATGTATTCATCCTTTTATATTTAGTTTCTTTTGCTGATCATTTTGTTTGTGACATGCATGTGCTTCACTTTTATTATTATATAGTGGGAATCAGTAGGCTATAGTCCACAGACAAATTCCAGACTTTTAAATTTTAAATAAGTTTTATTGCAACATGAATTAGACCCATTTGTTTATATATTATCTATGGCTGTTCTCAAGTTACAACAGCAGAGATGAGCAATTGTGACAAAGAGCAAATAACTTGCAAAGCTGAACATATACAGTATTTGGCCCTTCAAAGAATAGTTTGCCAACCTTTCCTTTATAGTTTTCCAATACAAATAGCAAAATTTATCGGTTAATTCTTTTTATTTGGGACTAATACTAATAATGCTATCAATATTATTATATATGTTCTTTGGTGAACAGATATATATATATATATACACATATATGTATGTATATATATATATATGTTCCTGTTTGATATATACCTAATATGGGATTGCTGGTCATAAGGAAGGAATGTAGAATATACTGCCAAAAAGTTTTTTCAAAGTGTTCCAGTATCAGTGGTTGGGAGTTCTAGTTTTCTATAGCCTTGCTAACACACTGTATTTTCTGGGTTTTATTTCCCCATTGTGGGTATTCCAGAGGCTTTGCATATTCTGAAACTGTGTTATTGGATGCATAGAGGTTTAAACTGTGGTGGGTTTTTTTCTCTGGTTCATTGACCTTTTTGTTATTGTGAAATGTCTTTACCTCTAGGAAAGCTTCTTGCCTTCAAATATAGTTTGTCTGATATTGTAATAGGCATATCAACTTTCTTTTGGTTAATGTTGATTGGTACTTTTCATTCTTTTACTTTTACCCCTTTTGTGTCCTTATATTTAAGATGTGTGTCTTATGTAGTTAGGTTTTGTATTATTGAGTACTTACTTTTATTTAGTGTAATCATTTAATTACTGGTATTCTCACAGATCTGTTCATGTTTGTTTTTTAAATCTCCTGCATGTCTCCTTTGACTAAGATATTTTTATTACCTCTCCTCCCTCTTTTAACTCATAGGGTATGCATTTGCTTATTATTCTTTTAATGTTGCCCTATAAAATACATGTATCTTCTGTTATAATCTAAGACACTGTTTTTCTTTACCAGTTTTTTGATAATGCTAGAATTTTAGAACACTTATACTCCATTTAAACTCCTTTCTTTTTTAAAGTTATTGTAATACATTTTATTTCTGCTTGTATTTTGGATTCCATAATGCATTGGTACTATTGTTTCATATAATAATATTTATTTGTATTTTCCTACATATTTTGTATAGTAATATTTATATCTGCCTACATATTCATCTTTTTTGATGATTTTTAGTTTTTTATTCTCTTTTCATTTTGGATCATTTCCCATTTGCCTGAAGAATTCCCTTTAGTGTTTGTTTGTTTTTGTTTTTTTGTAGAGGTCTGCTATTGGAAAATGTTTTCATTTTTATTTACTTATTTTTATTACTTAGGTGTTTATTTATGTATCCATAAATCTGTGAAGAATTTTTCCTCACTGGATATAAATGTATATGTTGGCAGATGTTTTTCTTCCTGTACTTTAAAAATATCATTTTGTTATCTTATAACTTCCATTATTTTCTTGATAAGCCTATTGTCAGTCTTAACCCTTTCTGCTTATAATGCCTTTTATCTCTGGCTTCTTTTAGTATTTTCTCTTGTCCTTAGTTTTAAAAGATTTGGTTTTATATATTTTTAAAAAGATTTTATTTATTTATTTGACAGAGATCACAAGTAGACAGAGAGGCAGGCAGAGAGAGAGGGGAAGCAGGCTCTCTGCCAAGCAGAGAGCCCAGTGCAGGACTCGATTCTGAGCCCGATGCAGAGCTCAATTCCAGGACCCTGAGATCATGACCTGAGCTGAAGGCAGAGGAAGGCAGACCCACCAAGCCACCCATACACCCCTGGTTTTATATATTAATCCTGCCCAGAGTTTCTTGAGTCTGTGAATTCATTACTTAAATTAATTTAGGGAATTCCAGCCCTTTATTTCTTCAAATATGCTGTATTGACTATACCTTTATTCCTTCCTTCTTGGGACTTTTGATTATCTCCCATAGTATCTTGCACTTCTTTCTGTATTTACCTTTCTATTTTCTCTTTTATTAGCATTTCCTATGAACCTATATTCTACTTTACTGATCTGGTCTTCTACTGTTTCCAATATATTGTTAAACACATCTATTAAGTTCTTTATTTCTATTTTACATGTAGATTTAAAATGTCTCTTTGATCAATTCTTATAAATGCCAGTGTTTCTGGAAAACCTTGACCTTTATGTTTATTTTGTCCAACTTTTCATCTATTTTCTTGAAGATACTGATCATAGTTAGTTTAAAGTGCTCATCTCCTAATTCTGATACCGGGGTTACACTTGTGATCTGCTTCTTTTGTCTTTTTTACTCTTAAATGCTGTCCTGACTATACTGTCCTGACTATAGCATTTATTTCACAATTAAATTCTAGGCATTATTTCTAAAAGAACTTTAGATCTTTCTAGATGATGAAAGGGTTCCCTCTTTCCTCCACTAGGCAGGTAGCATCAAGGGGCTAACCTTGGTTCAAAAGAGACCAAACTAGTTTGAGGCTATATTAATGTTTTGGTAAATCTCAGTTTATCCTTAATCAAACTTTCATTAAATCTCACTTCAGCTCTGTTTTTTGGTAATCAACCTCTAGAGCTTTGAAGTCAGAGTTTTTCAGGTCTTCTCAGTACCAAGAAACTGAGGCAGTTTCTCTCCTACTTCTCAGAAAGTTTAGGTTTAGTTCCTTATATTTCCATACCAGGAACCTTCAGAAAATATTCATGTATTTGAATCCCTTCTCATCTCTGTTTTTATGACATCAGCTCTGGATAATCACCAAGATGTCTGCTGGTTTCTCTGTCTGCCAGTGCCACTTCTGGGACCAGTTCTAGCTGCTCTCAGAAGCGATCATACCCTGTTCCCAGGATAAATGCGATTTCAACCGGTCAAGTATCAATTCACTCCATTTCAAGGCTTTAAACTTTGACCTATTCTGTTACCAATGTCTTTTTTCCTGACAGATGTTTGTCTTTTAACTGCCATCTAATTATATGGATCTTTTGCTTTTCAGTCATTTTTGGATTAATTTGTTGCCCCCCAAACTGGCATAGCTTCAAAATTTTGGCAAATATTGTGACAAGACACTTTTATGTGCTTGAGGCTCTTCCAGTTCTCAGTTTTATTTTTCAAGTGTGGTGTGATTCACAAAAAAATTCTGCTGGGTACTCCATCTCCAGAAATAGCCTTTGCCTGAGCCAAGACCAGATTTTTTAGCCTAGCTAGTCCCAAATTGTCAAGTCTTTCCAGTTTAAAAACAGTTACAGGTCCTTAAGTGTCACTGCTCTCTCCAGGGTTTTTGCCTCTTGTGTTTTGAGGGCCTCTCACTATAGATCTTTATCTCTTATATAAATCTTTATCTCTGAAGTACCATGAAATTGTAGGAACATTCAGAGACTTTTGGGTTAGATCTATATCCTCTAGTCCCACGCTGCTTCATAAATCAATAAATGTCATAAACGAGAAACTGATTGTACATTTAAGGCCTCATAATACTCCAGTTACATTACTCCACTCTTGTACAACCATCAAAAACTTTGTTGGTTTTTCTATGTCACAGCAATGACCCTTGTTCTAATAGAAGCTCTGGTTCTTAGCATCTAGCCCATGCTCAGGATATGCAAACACTTTGAGGAAAAAATGGGTGTGCAGATTATCAGTCCACCTTTGAAAGTTTCTTTCCTCTGAAATGTTAGTATCACTAGTGTTTTGTTTTGTTTTTGCCCCTTTCTAATAGCTTAATATATATATATTTTTAAATTTTTTTTCTGGCTTTTCTGGTTTTCAATAGGGGTATTGGTCTGCCATGAATTATTCCTTGTAACCGCAAAACAATTTCTGCATGTTTTTATGAGGGGATTTGTGCCTCTAAATACTATTTGTTTTTTATTGCTACCACAACAAATTACCACAAGTTTAGTAGATCAAACTGATTATCTTACATTTCTGTAGACCTGGCATGGATCTCATTGGGCTAAAATCAATATGTCAGCAGAGATGTTTTCTTTGTAGAGTTTCCAGGGAAGAATCAATTCCTTTGCCTTTTCCAGCTCCTAGTGACCACCCACATTCTTTGGCACATAGCCACTTTCCTCCAATTGCAAAGCCAGCAACACTGCATCTCCTTGACCCTTATTCTTTTTCAAAAAAAGATGTATTTATTTTTAAGAGAGAGAGAGAGAAAGAGTGAGTACACATTGGGGGAGGGACAAAAGGAAAGAATCTTCAAACAGACTCCCCACTGAGCAAGGAGCCCTGTATGGGGCTTGATTTCATGATCCATGAGATCATGACCTGAGCTGAAACCAAGAATTGGATACTCAACCGACTAAACCACCTAGTTGCCCCTTGACCCTAATTCTTAATCACATCTCCCTCTGTCTGATCACAGCCATGAAAGGCTGTTTCTGCTTTTAAGAACTCATTTGATTAAAATGGGCCTAGACAGATAATCCAAGGTAATCCTCCCTTTTCAAGATCCTTAACCTTAGTCAAATCTGCAAAATTCCCTACTTCTCTGTAAGGTATTATGTTCATTGGTTCTGAGAATTAAGGCATGGACATTTTAGGTACCCTTATTCTGCCTACCACATACTGTCACTAACATTTTCCTAGAATTCCCTTCTCTGGCAGTTTTTAAGATTTTTTTCATCGTTATTTCTTTTCAGCACTTTAATTTTGTACGCTTAGCTGTGATTTTCTCTTGTTTTTATACAGTTTGGCCTTTGCAGTTCTTCTCAAAAAGCACATGTTAGACTTGTTCCTTGTGTACCATATATATGCCTCTAAAGGTCTTTTATTTTAACTCTTGGACATTTTCTGATGGATATGTTTTATATTATGAATATATTCAAATCTGTTGCATGCATGTTTGTTTTCTTAATAAGACACCATTTATGAATAGAAGTTCTTAATTTAATGTAGCCCAATTTTCCTCTCCTTTTGGTTAGTCCTTTCTTTATATCCATATAGGAAAACTTCAGCTAACCGTGATTCTGAAGATATTCTCCCATTAAAAGAATCTTTTATCATGTTGCCTTTCACATTATATCTACAGTGTATGTGGATTTGATCTGTATGTATAATGTGAGACTTGGATGAAGGTTTATTTTTTTCCCCTGTGTTTATGATCCATCATCTTTTTTTTTAAAGATTTTATTTATTTATTTGACAGAGATTACAAGTAGACAGAGAGGCAGGCAGAGAGAGGAAGGGAAGCAGGCTCCCCACTGAACAGAGAGCCCGATACGGGGCTCAATCCCAGGACCCTGGAATCATGACCTGAGCCGAAGGCAGAGGCTTTAACCCACTGAGCCACCCAGGCGCCCCTGATCCATCATCTTTTTTCAAATGGCCATTTTTTTTCCTTACTCTATTTACATGGAAATAGTCCTGGATTCTGTTCTATTCCATTGGGACTGTATATATATGAGTATCTTTCTAGATTTTCTTCTGTTTCATTGGCTTCTCTCATTTTGTAATGTCATACTTTTTCATTTGCTGTAGATTTATAATAACTCTTGACATCTAATGGCAACAGTTCTTCAGGTTTGTTCTTGCTTGCAAGTGGTATGGCTATTCTTTGTTCTTCGAATTTCCATCTGCATTCCAAAATCAGCTTGTCTGTTTTAAAAAACATGCTATGGTTTTGACTGAGCTTACATTGAATCTGTGCTTTAACTAGGGAAGAACTGACATCTTACCAATATTCAGTCTTCCAATCCATGAATATGGTGTCTTTTAAAATTAATTTAGAGATTTAATTTCTCCCAATTATGTCATAGTTATCATAGTTGCATTTCTTTCAGTAGATTTATTCTTAGATGTTGGATATTTTACTGCTACTATCAGTTGTATATTTTAAAGTTGTATCTTCTTTTTGGTTTTGGTATAATGACTGTAATAGATTTTTGTATAATGACCTTGTATCCAGTGACTTTACAGTCACATATTAATGTTAATATATGGTACTTCTTTCATGTTTATATGTATAATATAGTCTGTAAAGAATGACAGATTTATTTCTCCCTAAGAGTCTTTATGCCTTTATTTCTTTTTCTTGCCTTATTGCACTGTGTAGGGTTTCCAAAGCAATACCAAATAGATGTTGTAAAAAAGGTATCCTGTCTTGTTTGCCATTAAAAGAGGAAAGCTTTTTATAATTCAACACTAACTATAATGCATGCTATACATTTTTTGTAGGTATTCTTTGCCAGATGACATATATTCCTTCTATTCTTTTTTTGTTCAGTTTTTAAAATTTTCATTATAAATAAATGAATTTTTTGACATTGGGATGATTAAATGCTTTTTCTCTTTGTCTTAATGTGATAAGTTGCTTATTTGATTGTTCAAATTTTAACCCATGCTTGCATGCTTGGAACAAAATTCTTGGTTATAATTTATTTATACACACATACACACACACACACACACACACACACACTCTCTCTCTCTCTCTCTCTCTACTGGTTTTGATTTGGTAATATTTTACCTAGGATTTTTACATCTAAGTTAATAATAGTGATTGGTCTGTAAGTTTCCTTTCTTGTAATGTCTTCCTTAAGTTTTGGCTAGCCTCATAAAAATGATTTGGGAGTCGGGTCTGGGTGGCTCAGTTAACCATCCCACTCTTGATTTTGGCTCAAGTCATGCTCTCTTGGGTCATGAGGTCAAGCCCCGCATCCAGCTCCCCGCTTGGCAAGGAATCTACTTGAAGAGTCTCTCCTGCTGCCCCTCCTGCCATTTGCTTGCTCGTATTCTCTCTCACTCTCAAATAAATAAATAAGTCTTTAAAAAAATGATTTGAGCACTGAGTATTAAACACAACTGATGAATTATTGAACTCACATCTGAAAAGAATGATGTACTATATTTTGGTTAATTAATTTGTTATAAATATATTTATAAATTATAAATAGTGATTTGGAAAATATACGCAATCATCCTCTGAAGAGTTTGTGTAAGATTATTTATTTCTTAAATGTTTTAAATAAGCCCATCTTTGTAGGAGAATTTTCAATAAAGAATTTGCTAATTTTGTTTTACTGTAGCCAGATAACATACTTTGTATTATTTCAGTCCTTTTAAATTTATTGAAACTCATTTCATGGTTTAGTGTATGGTCTCTGCTGAAGAATTTGTTGTGTATACTTGAGAAGAATGTATGTTCTGCTAGTCTAGAGTGTTCTGTATATGTTAGATCTAGTTGATTTATAGTATTGTTTAAGTCTTCCATTTCCTTGTTGATCTTCTGCCTTGACTGTTCTATCCATTGTTGGAAGTGAAGTACTGAAGTCTCCAACTAATATATTGTAGGAGTTTTTCATTCTCATATTGTGTGAGTCAGGATTCTCCAAGGAAACAGAAGCAAAAGAACATATGTGTGTTTATGTGTGTGTGTGTTATATACATATACGCATATATGGAGAGAGAGAAATTTTGAGTTGGCTCATGCAATTAATTGTAGAAGGTTGGTGAGACCAAAATCTGGTGAGGTAGGCTGGATGCTCAGGGAAGAGTTGTAGTTCAAATCCAAAGCAGTCTACTGGCAGCATTCCTTCTTCCTTGTAGGAGGTCAGCCTTTGGTCCCTTAAGGCCTTCAACTGACTGGATGAGGCCCACCCACATTATGAAAGTTAAAGTCCATTCATGTAAATGTTAATCTCATCCATAAAAGCTCATGGAAATATCCAGAATAATGTCCCACCAATATCTAGGCTGCATGGCAGAACCAAGTTGACATATATAATTAACCATCACACATACATTTTCACACTCCACCTCTAGGAATTTGTCAAAGTTCCCATTTAAGTGTTCTTTAAGTGGTCTTCCCTTCAGACTTTGTTATTCTCTATTACAATTATAAACCAGGTTATAGAAATAGAAAAACCTTGGGTACCTGGGTGGCTACATGTTGGACTCTTGGTTTCAGCTCAGGTCATGATCTCACCATCATGAGATAGAGCCCCACAGGGGCTCCACACTCAGTGCAGAGTCTGCTTCAGATTCTCTCTTCGTCTCCCTCCCTGCTCTCTCTCTCTCAAATAAATAAATAAATAAAATCTTAGAAAAAAAAAAGAATTAGAAAAACTTCAATTCAAAGTTAGCCCTTCAACTTCTTATCCCTTTGTCTTTATGCAGTTCTACCTAAGTTTTCTCTATGTTATGAATTAGGAAATTAAGGCCATTAAGGCTAACTGATTTGTCCAGGGTGATAATGCATATTAGAACTAACGATCAAATTCTATTTGAATTCTTGTCCTTGTACAGAAGTCACTATGAATAATGTATTGAATTTGATAGCAATAAAATATACCTTACAGGTGTTTTAACTATATATGAGAATTTCATTTCTTTGAGAATGACAGGTGTATATTTTATTTAAACACTATATAATTAGTGAGATTGCTGCCTTTTAGTTCTAGTTATGTTTTAGACTAACTACTTTTGTCCCTAAATTTTTCAGTTTGCAAGCATGAGTAGATACCTTTTATTTCTTTGTCCCAGGGGTAGCCTAAGTAAGATGTCAATCACTTGCATAAGACGTAGTGATCATTGATATGAGGTATCTTAAAAGAACATTTAATTTAGTGCCAGTCTTAGGGAAGGAGAGCCCACAGCTTCTTTTAGTAATGTTTACTTTATTAATGATTTTTGCTGGAAGAAAAATATTTCTTCATGGAAATCCTGAGAAAGTTTCTTCTGGGCTATATTATTTCAGCAGAACACCCTCATTAAAAAAACAAGTAGATATTGGCTAAAAAATAGATACAGCTGAAAGTTTGAGCCTAATTTTCATATAGGAGAGTAATCTAATGGCTTGGGATGGAGATTTTGATTTCATTTGCATTCTAGGAGGCAGTATAATGTAAATCAAGTTAAATCTAAGTTTAAATTCCAGTTCTGCCACTTAATAATGTATGACTTTGGCCAAGTTATTTAATTTTTTGTATTTTGCTACCTCCTTTTTCATAAGGTTATGAAAGGCTTAATTAAACACATGTAAAGAGAACCTAATACAGTCCTAGATACCTTACAGGAACTCAGCAAACATTGGTGTCATCCATTTTTTCTGTATTTACATGTTGGCAAATGGGAATGTTGACAAGGAATAAGACTGGAATCATTTCTCCTTGCCCTAGGGATGTATTTCCTGGTACTAATGAGAATGATATATCTCTTCAAATGCTTGATTTACTGATAGTTAATACTTTATAATAAAGTGTGATTTTTTTTTAACTTCTTTGCTTTTATATAATTTGGCCTTTATTTTTTTTAAAGCTTTTTTTTTTTAAGATTTTACTTATTTATTTGACAGAGAGAGAGAGAGAGAGATCACAAGTAGGCAGAGAGCCTGATGTGGGACTCGATCCCAGGACCCTGAGATCATGACCTGAGCCGAAGCAGTGGCTTAACCCTCTGAGCCACCCAGATGCCCCTAATTTGACCTTTAAAAGAAAAACTATACCAGGACTCTTACAAGATATATGTATTTGTATTGAAAATATATAAAATGTCACAAAATATAGTCTTAAAATTTGAAGGGAATAACCATGAAGATCACCTGGTCCTTTGTGTTTCCTGGGGCAGAATTCCCTTCCATGAACTCCTTGAACTAGATGTGTATCAACACTCTGCATGAATAATTTCAGTAATTATGATCTTACTTCCTTTAAGACCATCATTCTGACTTTAGAATGCCCCATTAATTAGAATGTTCTTCCCTATTTTGTCCTTTACTCTGTCTCCTTATAATTCTGCCCTTGCTCCTTATTACCTGTAGAGCTCCACAGGATAAACAACTTTGTTCCACAGGTATGCAGGAACCATATCTTAGTTGTTTTTTTATCTCATAGGATAGTAAGCAGCCAACTCAAAATAGGGATTTATTTAATGAATATTTAAAGTTCAGATTTTTTAAAGTACTTTTGTGTATTTTTTCATATGTAAACTTTAAAATTTAGTCAACATTTTTTATTTCTCTTGGTCGAAAATTAATTTTTTCAACTGTATTGACAAAATTAAACAAGGAATATTGACTTATGCTTATGTGTGATACCACTTACATAATCTAGAAATGAATAGCTTTTTCCAAGGAAATAATTAAAAATTAAATATTATTTACATCTCTTTCATTCAGTCCTCCTTGTAACATAATCTGTTTCTCAAGATTGAAAACATATTTCACTTTTAAAAATTTCTTACACTTTATTTTGTTGTGTCTTTTGCACTCATTACAGACAGTTACATTTTCTGTAATGTCAGTGCTCTACTTCACTGATTCATCAGACTGGACAAAAATAACCAACATCTTGGGGCACCTGGGTGGCTCAGTGGGTTAAGGCCGCTGCCTTCGGCTCAGGTCATGATCCCAGGGTCGTGGGGTCGAGCCCCACATCGGGCTCTCTACTCTGCGGACAACCTGCTTCTTCCTCTCTCTCTGCCTGCCTCTCTGCCTACTTGTGATCTCTGTCTGTCAAATAAATAAATAAATAAAATCTTTAAAAAAATAATAATAACCAACATCCAGCTATATGATTTTTAAGAAGAAGATCTAAAACCCAATGATAAGGAAAGATGGAAAATAGAAGGACAAATATATGCCATCCAAACAACTAACTAAGAAAGCTATTTAGTTATAGTAACTGTAAATCAAAAACAGTTAAGGGAAAAAAGCATTAATAGAAATAAATGGAGTTACTTCATAATGATAAAGGGTTCATTCACCTAGAAGCTATAATAATTCTAGATATATATTCACATTTTCTGTGATTTTTTAAACTTGCTCTATATTTTATTGCTTCCATTTTTAAAAATTTTATTTTGTCAGTAATGTATCCCAAGATACTTATTTATGCACCACACCCAATGCTCCATGCAATACGTGCCCTTCTTAATACCCACCACCAGGCTCTCCCAACCCCCGGCCCCTCTCCCCTCCCAAACCCTCGGTTTGTTTCTCAGAGTCCATAGTCTCTCATACTTTGTCTCCCCCTCCGATTTCCCCCAAATCACTTCTCCTCTCCTCCTAATGTCCTCCATGTTACTCCTTATGCTCCACAAGTAAATGAAACCATATGATAATTGACTCTATTGCTTCCATTTTTTTAATTGAATGCTTTTTTACCAATTTCATGCCATCAGCAAATTTTTTAGAAACATTTTTCTTCATTATCTTTATTCAGCTGATTTCTCACATAAAGTAAATGACTCCCTTATTAATACTGATCCTTATAGCAATTGATTTGTGCTTACTGGCTTCTTTTGTTATCCAGCTGTCTTTATGTCTGTTCCTATCTGACTAAGGGACAAGGATATTGGCTAATAGTTGTGAAAGATATTTGATACTAAATTATATGAAATTATCATACATAAGAACATAGTTGCAGTGGATGATATAGTTTTACAATCTATTTCTTTAGAATTTTATTTCTTATGTCCTGGAATGTGTCTGTTAGAAGTTAAGAACACGCTGCCCATAGGAGGATTAGCTATGGATTTTGATACCAACTACCTTGCCCTTCATTTTTGCTTTTTGTGGCTTATTGTTGCATTTTGGCTTATGAATAATAGGTCATGTTTGAATGCTTATATTTGTATAAGTTTTCCAGGTACTTATTCTTTAGAGTGCAGGAACAACCTTTTAGGAGTTCACATAACAATGTGTAAGATATTACTATATATCTTACTACATATCTTGACACAGTATCCGTTCTTGTTCATTTATTGATGCAGAAAAACATCTACCAGGTGTCTAGTCTTTGATAAGCCTTATTAGCAAAATATAATAAAACTATATTTTATTGAACAGAATCATGAATTCTCACCTACTCTTTTTCTCTTTCCTAAGAAATCCAAACATTTAATTCATTTCTTATAATGGGAGAGAGGGAGAGCATTTCCCAAAGAAACAGAGGCATCATTTTAATTATAAAATGAATTAATGGAAATCTTTAAATTTTTCAGGATGAGAGAGATCCAGAGAAAGAAGATGAACTGGAACTGAAAAGAGGTCTTTTATACAGAGACTCTGCCTATGACAGTGACCCAGAGTATAGGTATGGGCTGGATTAATGCACTGTGTTGAAATCCTTCTCACAGTTGGCACAAATATAACCTTTTTAATCTGCTTGGGTTTGTGGGAAATTTAGACTCAAATTGATAATTATTTATTAATAAGTTTTATTTTTAACTATATAAAATCCTATTAAAATACTTTAATGATTTCATTACTGCAACTTTCCAGTGAAAACAAATATAGTCAATTAAGGGTGATACTGTTTATTTTACTTAAGATTTATAGTGCATTTGACTGTCCTGCAAACCCACATATCCAGGGCTTATTTTCGGGTATATTTATTCTCACTCAAACAACAGTTGCCATAATTTTGGACATAACATAAGAAAAACTATTCTTCTTGCCCAACATTTCAGAAATGTTAGTAATAACAAAATTTTTGCAAGACTATGCTAGCAAATGTCATGAAGATTTTTTAAAAGCTGTATGTCAGTTGCCACAGAATGTGATATTAAAAGCTGAATGTAAATTGTGAGTTTATGTAACTGAAGGTTCTCTGCATCCTTTGGTGCTATACCACTGATTACCACATGGCTCCCACCTTCTGGGTTTCCTGAGAAACAAGTATAAGAAAAAAAAGCTCCAGATAATGGAATATGTTTCATTGCTAACTTGAGTTTTGGACTGAAGTTTCTGATCTTTACCCTGATAAGTTAGGCTAGATATTCTGTGAACATGTGAGGACTTCTCTTGCCCCCTACACAGAGTATAAATGTGAACTCCTTTCCCAAAGCTACTGCTTCCCAACCAACAGGAAACCTGGGCCTCCCATCAAGGGAGTAGCATATTACTGGTGAGTTTGAAGAAGCAATCCAAACAGGAAAAAGGAGATCCAAGAAAGTCCACACCTCGAGGAAGAAGACTTTTTACCTTTTATTATTATTATTTACTTAAAGCTCTAGTCTCCAGATTGCTACTATATGGATTAACCTCTCAATTTTAGTTCTTAATCTATATAATTGATTCTAATTTGGGTAAGAATGGATAGGGTTTGGTAAAGGAAAGTGTCTGATCTTCATGCTTTCGTATGAATAATAATTACCTGGATTGCATCTTAAAAATATAGAGTTCTCCTTTCTACCCCCCTTAGATTCTAAATCTTTACATAGAGGGGGTGAGACCTAGAAAGCTGCATTTTAAGAAAGATCATGGATGCTCATAATGTGGCTGGTGAAAGGACCACATTTTGAAAAACACTGGTCTGTATTTAAAGTTTGCTGTAAACCTCAGTATTGGTTCTTTTTCCATTTCACCAAACAATGTTACTGGCTAAACTTTTGATTACCTGAGACTGTTTTGGTACCCCTCAGGTAAGAGTTAAGCAGAGTATCAGAAAAGTTCTGCTTACACATTTTTTTTTAAAGATTTTATTAATTTATTTGACAGACAGAGATCACAAGTAGGCAGAGAGGCAGGCAGAGAGAGAGGAAGAAGCAGGCTGTCCGCCGAGCAGAGAGCCCGATGCGGGGCTCGATCCCACGACCCTGGGATCATGACCTGAGCCGAAGGCAGCGGCCCTCACCCACTGAGCCACCCAGGCACTCCTGCTTACACATTTTTTTGAGAGTCTTTATATTCCTTACCACTTGTCTTACGTACACATTTAGACTGATAGAACCGAGTGGTCAGAACTTCAAGACCTCTTTTATAAGAATATATTTGATACTAGCTCCAGAAGCTATTGAAATGATCAGGATATTATTTTAGTTTTATCCCTAAGACATATTAAATACTCAGCCAAGGAGTCACTCTCATTCTACTTTCCATCTCAAAGATGAGAGAATGTGCACTCGAAGTCATCACCCATTGGCTTGCCTTACGGCTTCCATCAGCAGACAACAAAAGGAGGTTTGGGGTCTTGGCTTAATATCACCCCTCTGCAGACACACATTGACACAGAGGTCCTGAGGAAGTCCGCATGAACCCCTGGAATGGCTGAATGAGGAGCTCAACAAATCCTCTTCCTCAAAGCAACAACTAGACAGAATTGTCAGAAACAACAATTTTAAGACTCTAAAACTTGAAAGGCATATAACAATTTGAGAAGCACTTGTCAAGAAAATCTACTAAACCTCAGTAAGGGCAGTAGGAATCTGTGGCATTTTGCCCAGAACTCCTAGTTCCCAGCTCCTTTGGGCAGTCCTGCTGAGAGAGCTGCGGCTCAGCTGCCAGAAGAGAC
This sequence comes from Taxidea taxus jeffersonii, assembly GCA_003697995.1. NCBI lineage: Eukaryota > Metazoa > Chordata > Mammalia > Carnivora > Mustelidae > Taxidea > Taxidea taxus. The sequence goes on from RCUC01127581.1 coordinate 27,193, forward strand.
TGGCTGTATGGAGCAGAGCATGGGAAATCCCATGTGCACAGAGATTAATAGAAACAACAATGATCCCACTGGCAAACAGTAAGAGAAGGCTGAGATCTAACGATTTGTTGGTACAGATAACAAAGATCCAGGGACCAGGTAGCCAGAGTTGATCTTGATAAAGTTGTACTTACTCTAGTAGTCTAGAACATTGTGTGTATGTGTAAGGTTGTAAATAAGTCCAGGAGAAACTGGAGAGGCCCTGAGGGAGCCTCTAGTCTATGGCTGAATGTGAGGCCTTGTGGAGGTAGAAAGTAATATCCAGGGCAGGCTTGCAAACCGGATAAACTTTAAATCTATATTCCAAGTCACACATAGATCCATTGGCAAAAAATGGAAGAAGCCTTTCTGACCAATCAGTTGCTGGTCACCAACCTATGCTGAGCCAGGGGCAGCCCCTAAGAGTACAAGCTTAAAAGTAGAAACAATCATTTTTTTAAAAAAGAAAAGGAACAAGAGACATCAGAAACTATACAGGGCAAGGGAAACAGACTTCAGGCATTAGTCCAAGCAGGGCACTAAACGAATAATCAAAAACAAAACCCTGGTAAGGTCAAAATCCAGAGTTGTTGCAGTTTTTATCTAAAATATTGTTTTCAATAAAAAATTGTGAGACACACAAGAAATAGGAAAATCTAACCCATACAACTGAAGAATGAATTACTATAAACTGTCTTTGAGAAGACCCAGATATTGAATTTAGCAGCTGTGTTCAAAGAACTAAGGGAGATCCTGTTTAATGAATTAAAGGCATATATAATGGCAGTGACTCCTCAAATAGAGAATATCGATAAAGAGATAAAAATTATTTCTTTCATGTTTTGCTTCAAAATTATGTCTAGGACTCCATACGTGATCTTATGATCTAGATGTGCACTGTGGTTATCATCCATGGAGCGGAATAGAGAGGCCATGCTTTCTGTAGGAGGAGCAGAATGGGAAACTGGAGTGCCTGTTACTGTACACAGCAGCCCGTGCATGCTAGCTGTCCTAGGTCTTCCGACATCTTTGAGTATAAAATTCATTTGGAAGAGATTTCTTTTATCAAGGAGTTGTTAAGTAACCTTTTACTTAAAGTGCTTTGGGGTCTGGAGCCAGAGTTTGGGAAGAACTTTCTACCTGTGCTGACCTCCCTCTCTCTTACATGTTACCTATCTTTTAGGAAACTTTAGACCTTCACGGTGGTAGGCTTGCCAGTGCCCAGGGTCCTAGAGTGCTTTTTAGTACTTGCTCTGTATGGTTCAGATTTCTTCAGTTTTCAGGGTGTTTAAATTTCTCCGTATTGTTGTGTACTTCTGGCATAACTGTCTTACTTGAATGTTGTTCCTAATTAAAGACCAGGCATGAGTGATCCTTCATATAGATGGGAGTTGGTCACAAAAAGAGAGAAGTAAGGATAAAAATAATTTTAAGTTCATCATTAGAATGTGAATTGACCTTTTATGACTATTGTCTGACATTTTTAACCATATTCTTTTATGGAACTAGCTAGTGATATAAACTGTTTTCTATTTACTTATGCATATTTTTCAGGTTACTAAGAGTAGAAATATGCTCAATATAATGTTTTAATTGTGAAATTATTTGTAACTGAGTAATTTAAATTTTGCCTGTATATTTTTTTATCTTTATAGATTCCAGTATAGTTTATATACAGTGTTATCTTAGTTTCAGGTGTACAATATAGTGATTCAGTAATTCCGTGCTTCACCCAGTGCTCATCACAAGTGCACTCCATCATTCCCATCACCTATTTCACCCATCCCCCACCCCTCCCCTCTGGTACCCAGCAACTGAGTATTTTTGAATAACACAGGCTCGACTCTATAGTTTTCATCTCTTCCCTATTGGTCACTATTTGATTAATCTGATGAATCTACCGAGATATAATAAACAGCCAAAAGGTTGTCTTTAATATTAACAAATGGAAGAAAAAATCTAAATAATATACAGATTTAAAATCTCTTAAACAAGAATAAACCTTCATTTTTAAGTGAAATTAATGTTACTGATTCTAATTTGAATTCACTGGATCTTGTGTTATTAACTCAAGTATCTTAAAATCCTTTTTCATTAAATACTTAAGGTTTAACTTTTCTTTTTAAACAAATTTTGTCTAGGGGCGCCTGGGTGGCTCAGTGGGTTAAAGCCTCTGCCTTTGGCTCAGGTCATGATCCCAGGGTCCTGGGATTGAGCCCCACATCAGGCTCCCTGAGCAGAGAGCTCCTCTCTCTCTGCCTGCCTCTCTGCCTACTTGTGATCACTGTCTGTCAAATAAATAAATACAATCTTTAAAAAAAAAGTTTAAATAAATTTTGTCGAGAAGGTATATTGATATTCAGAAGTATTGGGGGTGCTGCATATTTTTGTGATTTTTCATAGTGTTGTAAAGATTGTAGCTTAGGAGTCTAGAAAAGTCTCTGATGATTAAGACAGGGCAATGTTGTATTCATTTTTTAAAACAAAAATATGACCTTTGTAATTAGACTTAATATTGATGCCAGGGCATGTCCAATGTTCCATCTTGTTGCCTGCTTAAAAAATACTACTAAGCAACCAGAATGGTTTTAGGATTACCAAATCTTGGCAGCCTGATTTAATTTTTAAAATAGATCATGAGAGGGGTGCCTGGGTGGCTCAGTGGGTTAAGCCTCTGCCTTCGGCTCAGGTCGTGATCCCAGGGTCCTGGGATCAAGCCCTGCATCGGGCTCTCTGCTCAGCAGGGAGCCTGCTTCCTCCTCTCTCTCTGCCTACTTGTGATCTCTGTCTGTCAAATAAATAAAATATTTTTTAAAAAAAGATCATGAGAAAGTAATACATTAAATATAACTTCTGGTAAGAATTGTGATTTTATGACATTCTCACAACAACTAGGCAGTTATGGTCTGAACTAATGTTAGGTGGACTGCTGGTTGGATGATGACATAGAAGAGACTATTGCAGCAATCCCAAGTTAGATTCAAGAGGCATAATAAGTATAGTTCATGATGATATGCTTGAACTGTAGTTGTCTAAGCTCTAGTGATAACTGCCATTAGGAATAAAAAATCCATTTATTATTTTATGTAACCAGGGCAAAACAGGAAAATCTTCCTGAAGTATTACAGCTGTGCTCTTCATAAAATCAGTTTTATGTGTAGTTCTCTTTACTCCAAGTATGGGAGGGAAGTCAGAAAAGAATAATAAAAATAAATGAGATGTTCTTTATGGGTTTACCCTGAATTCATGAAACGGGATGGAGGACTTAAAATATCAGTTTAAAATACTATTTTTTTTGTGTGTGTTTAAATAAAGATCACTTGTCCCCTATATACATATTACTAAAAATAATGCTTGAGACTAAGGAGACTTTAGAGTAATCTTGATTCAATCGCCCACTCAGTAGAAATCCCTTCTGTGTCCTCCCATTGTAGGCTCATTATTCACTCCAAGATAAAATTGTTTGACTTCTAACAGTTAAATCTTACTTTATTCTTACCTCTTCAGATGTACCTGGTATTTTATGATACGCCAAACTGTCTCATGCCTTAATTCTCTTATAATATGATACCCGGAATAACTTCTGTCGTCTTGTTTATGTAATGAACGCCTACTTATTCTCTAGGACTCAGGTCAGGTTTTTCCTTCTTGTGAGATCCTTTCATGACCTCAATAGACTGTTAGGCATTTTCTCCTTTATCCTACCACTTCCTCTCATATATTTCATTTGAATTGGCAACCTTTTTCTCACAATAACTATTTTATTATGTGTCTATCTTGTCTTCTATGTGAGCTCTCCTTGAAGGCACAGATATGTTACTTATCTTTGTTTTTGACTGTCCATCAAAATCTTTGACATGTAATAGTTCAGTTTCAAAAAATTGTTCCACTATTAAAATTAGGTTCTTTATTAAAAATGATAAGTTACATTGCTAAAACTATCATTTAAGTAAACTCATATTTTGATTGTGATATTTAGTAACATGTCTAGATAAGGAATCAAGAAAGGAATTAATAACAATGAAAGCTCTTAGACTTTATTTGTTGTCAGTGGCTCATTTCTACACATTCTTAGTCATGAAAGAGGAAAAAAATGATCTATAAGTAACCAGTCTTCAGTAAATTTCTCTGAATATACTTCTTTTACAGTTTACTATATAGTTTCTGCTAATGATAAAAGAAGATAAATGGCAAGATGCAATTTTTTCCCTAAACTTTTTTGTTCCTATAGAAAACAAAGTCTCAGGGCACCTGAGTGGCTCAGTCAGTTAAGTGGCTGCCTGCGGCTCAGTTCATGATCCCAGAGTCCTGGGATGGAGCCCCATGTCGGGCTCCCTTGTCAGCAAAGAGCCTGCTTCTCCCTCTCGCTCTGCCTGCTGCTCTGCCTACTTGTGCTCTCTATCTCTCTGTCAAATAAATAAATAAAATCTTTAAAAAAAAAAAAGAAAAGAAAATAGAAAAGTCTCTAATTCAGTGTTTTCTAATGATAGTTCCTAGACCAGTGATATCAGCATCACCCTGGTATTTGTTAGAGATCCAAATTTGTGGACTCAACCTCAGTAACTCTGGAAGTGAGACTGAACAATCTGAGTGGTAATAGCCTTCCAGATGACCTGATGCATATTATAGTTTGAGAATTACTGCTATAATTTATGTCTTTAATGACATTTCACCTTTATATAGTATCTTTAAAAATACAAACTACTTTTCAGATTTTAATAAACCATAATATATCCTCTTCCTGTTACATATTCTGAACCCCAAGACTTTTGAGTACTTCCATTCCTACTTTTCATCCATTCATCCATCCATACATCCAACCACCTATACGTCCATCCATTCCAGTGCCTCTAAACATGCATCACATCCTTAAAAATATTCCATGTTTTGTGAATCAAAGTTTTGCTTGATAAGAACCTTTATTGAGTATTATGGAAAAGATCTTATCTCTTTTATTATATAAACATCTTTAATCATATTGACTCTTAAGTCACAATTTTGAAATATAGAACATCTTTAAAGTCACTTTCAGCTCTGATTTTTTTTTTTTTTTAGTACAAATGGCCAGTGGCCAATTTTATAATTCTCATGGCCTTTTGATTATTTCTTTGAATTAATATTTTGGGAGTAGCATATCCATCCTACCTTCTGACCTTCTTTTCAATGAGTATTGAGGTATTTTGAGATATTTTGTCTGAAGACTGTATAGAGTAGTATATGCTTGGCCTTCATTTGACATAGGAAACCCTGATGTCGGAAACATCAGGGTTTCAAGTGAGTTCATTCTTCTCGAAGCAAAAAATTAGTAATGTCCTTTGTCTCCTAGTTCATGCTAAACTTTCTGAAGACCTTTCTCTTCTTTGCATATATACTAGGCCTTATCAATACCTAGGAATTGAAGCTGTCCAGTTCTTGGATATTATCCTGGTCTGTTCTTTTTTGTCTTTTTTTTTCTTAATAGCATTACCATAATCAAATACAAGGCTCCCTACTTAAGTAGCAAGAGTAAATTAAAACAAAATGTACCACATTAATAAAATATTATCCCCATTTTGAAAGTAACCATTTGATAGTATATAGTACTGATGCAGTATTTTGTAGAATTTAGTAGGAATTCACTAAAATGCTTTGAATGAATGAATGCTGGAGATACTCTTGGTAAAATAGAGAACTATAATTTTTATAAAAGCCTATTACTATAATAAAGCTTTTTAGAGTCACTTACACATATTAAACTTACTAATATATTCAGTAATGAAAATCAGAATTGACTCAATATGTTCACAGTTCATTAGAGAGTTAATGCTTTCATGTCTGGAAGTAAATACCATTTTTAGGATTATAATACTCTTTTAGGATTATTATACTACACCTATCTGTGGACCATATTAGGACCTGTTCTGTGTTCACATCTCTGTTTTGCAATTCAGACTTCCAGGCTGAACTAATTCCTAAATTCTCTCCAGAGAATTACAATATTCTTTACTAAATTGAAAAACTTTGCAATTTTAAATAGAAATAAACTCACTGCCAAATTTTACAAGCTCTAAAAGCATCAGGATGTATATTTTGGCCACTTTAGCTCTTCTTTACAGAACCTTATCAGGTTTACATTTGCTTCTAAAAAGCTTTCTGAATTTTATTCATTCATTGCAAGCCATGGAGGTGATACTTTAAGGCAGCTTTGAGACATGAAAAAAAAATGTATTGTCTAATGGAACCAAAGCAGTAGCAAATCTATGCCATGTAACATTAATTATAGTGATTGATGATAGGGGTGGCAATTTGGTTTACAATCTCAGAAGAAATCTACACAATGTTTTTTAAAATTAGCAGCCATGCTGATGCTTTACCTCTCTGAATGTGGGGTAGAGGTGTATGTTAGAAATTCAGACTTCTGTTGAGTAGTTTATCATAGTAGAACTAGCCAGGCAACTAAACAAAATGTGGAATTCAAAAAAGAACATTGTTAGCTAGCCATCAGCATGTAGTAAAGTCGATGATTGTGGACAAAGAGAATAAGGACAAACCTGTGTTTTGTGAAATTTTAATTAGTTCATGACTTACTGCAAAACAAAACAACAAATAAACAAAAACAACCAACCAAGCAAAACGGAACATGGTGGGATTCCTATAGTATTATGAGGGAACACAGGCAAATGCCTGGGCTGGTAGATATGGCTGCAGGGGCACGAAAGAAGTAGAAATGTTTCCGTCAATACATTTGTGGATGTGTGATTTCCCTATCATTTGACTCAAACAATCAAAAGAAAAAAAGAAAAAAGTGACAACAGGAGTTAAGTTTGGTGAAAAAAAAACCTATGAAATCAGAAATTATATTCAGCGGCTAGACTATTTTTTCAGCAAAGCTAATGAAAAAAATGTGGTAACTATATCAAAGCAAGAACACTGAGACTTGGCTATGGTCTTTTGAACAATTTTAAATCTTATACTGACGTTATTAGAAATTGTCTTAATTATCCCTTCTTTTTTTTTTTTTAAAGATTTATTTATTTATTTATTTGATAGACAGAGATCACAAGTAGGCAGAGAGGCAGGTAGGCAGAGAGAGATGAGGAAGCAGGCTGTCCGCTGAGCAGAGAGCCCGATGCGGGGCTCGATCCCACGACCCTGGGATCATGACCCAAGCTGAAGGCAGCGGCTTTAACCCACTGAGCCACCCAGGCACCCCTTAATTATCTCTTCTTCACTGAATTGAAGTAATGATAGTCATGTTTTAAAACACCTTTGTTATCCCAGAGACTCTATCATTTTCAAAATTTTCCAGTGTGAAAGAGGCAGCACCAAGTGTGAAGAAAGTTTGATAGGATCTAGTAAATAAAACTAAGAAATACCATGCTAAAATTTCATTTTAGCAAGGCCATCAGGAAGTAGAGAGACCTATTGTCATGGTTCACAGAAGTGAATTTTTTAAAACATCACATATATTACTTGTAATAGGGGAATATATTTAAGGTTTGTGCATCCTAAGTAATAATAATAATGATAATAATATGATAAATGAATACTCCTTTACTCACCTTCTAGCTTCATAGAACATTAGCTGTACTTCTAAAGCCACCTTATGTTCCTAGCCAATTTCATCTCTTTCCATAGAGATAGCTGTTGTTACAGCTTTTCTATTGTTTTTCCTTTATAGTTATGAATCTATCTTTCAGCAATAAGTTGTTTAATTTTCCTTGTTTTGGACTTTATATAAATGTAAGAGTAACTGTATATTGTTTAGAATTTACCTTTTTTTTTTCACTCCATTGGTTTTTCAGATTCACCTACATTGATGCATGTGGCTATAGATCATTAATTTTCCCTGCTGCATATTATATCATTATGTGCACATACCATTTAATGCATGTCTGATCTAATGTAGATGGATATTTAGGTAGCTTCCAGTCCTTAGCTTTTTTACAGAGTGTTGTTATGAACATGTCTGTACATGTCTCCTGGTATACATGTGCGAGAATTTTACTCGGTTACCCAGAAGTGGGATTACTGGCTTGAAACTACATATTCAATCTTATTGGGTCATGCCAAACTCTTCCAAAATGAGTGTATACATGTTCTCATGACTTTACATCCTCACGGACCACCATGTCAGGCTCCAAGAATGATAACACAAACTACTCCAGGCCTTTTTTCATGGTGTCTTTTATTGGTGTTCAGGTGTTAGATTGACTTCAGGTCAAATAGCAAATTCTTCTTACAGACATACAGCCCTGAGAGTTCCTGTTTCACAATTGACAATAGAGGTAACATCATTGGACTGATATGTCGAGGAAGAAATTGTTGGAAGTGAGATTCCAAATGTATGAATAAAATGTTTATGGCATTTAATAACCAGAACATACAGTTTTATATGGTACAAACTTCATAATCTCTATCATGCCTGAGAGCCTTATCTATAACAAGTAATTAATTTCTTGAAGTCAATTATTTATTTAAAAAAATAACTCAGTCCTTAAAAAAGTCAACATTTTGTTTCTGGCAAATGATATGTTAAGCCCAGAACTTAATATTTATGATAGTAAACTTGTAACTTAGGTATGTTTTTAAAGGTACTATCAAACCTTCAAAAGGAGTTGCCTTTTCTTCTCTATTACCATTATAATTAACTTAGTCCTGGTCTATTTCATAGCTTCCTATCTATTCTCTCTTTTTTCTTCGAGATCCTCAAAATCGGATCCCTATCACTTCAAATACGCTTTTTGGCCTTGTTTTCCGTTTTCCAGAAGTTGTTCATATTCAGACTAATTTCCTGCTCCTCCTTGAGGACAATAGCAGTATGCCATAGTGGAAGGGGTCTCAAGACCACAGATGTGGTATCTTTTTCTGTTCTGCCAGTCACTAGCTGGGTGGCCGTAGGCAAGCCCCTTGACTGAGCCTCAGTTTCCACAGATACCAACTTCAGAGTGTCCTCAGATTTTTAGGTAAATATGGAGTACCTAGTTGTTTAGTGCCTTGTGGTTAATAAAGCCTGTGTGCAGAATAAGCACTATACTATACATTTTACACATATTATCTTTGATTTTCTTAAATATTTTATTTATTTAATTTGACAGAGAGAGACAGCAAGAGAGAGAACACAAGCAGGGGGAGTGGGAGAGGGAGAAGCAGGCTTCCCACTGAGTGGGCAGCCCGATGCAGGGCTCCATCCCAGGACCCTGAGCCAAAGGCAGCTGCTTAACCGGCAGAACCACCCAGGTGCCCCTTGTCTTTGATTTTTAAACAACACTGAAGAAAATACAGTAAAGGAAGCTGAGACTTGGGATGATTAAATAAATTGCCCCAGGGTCCACAGCTTATAAAGTTGCTGTTACTCAGTTTCAGGTCTGCCTGACTGTGGAGGCCGGGAGCTCTCATGACTGGCCTTCCCACAGCGTCTGCACCCTTCCTTCACCGCATCACACGCATCTTCCTTCTCAGAATTCTTCATAACTCAGGCACAATTTTCACTTTATTGTTTTGTAATAGTTTCATACAAGTAGGGTCATTCTTTGAAGGCACAGACCTTATTGTCTTTTATTTCTCGCAGCCCAGAGTATCAAACACCCATAAAGTACTCAGTAAATATTTGAATTATATAATACTACTTCTCATTGAGTTTCACCAGTTTTAATATTTTATATCCTGTTTTATAGCTCATTTCAGCGGCCACGTGGCACTCTCCATTTGGATGATGGTGAATACTGGTCCAACAGGGCAGCCTCTTATAAAGGAAAATCCCACCGACCCATCTTTGAGAACAGCATGGACAAGATATACAGGAACTTGTACAAAAAGGCCTGTAGTTCTGTTTCTCATACACAGGAAAGCTTCTGAGACCATCCATGATAAACTGTATGGGTGTCTGTGTCAACTTCTCAATGAAAACATTTGATGTAATCAATATCTGTATTCTTTTTTTTTAACAGGTGTTTCTGAGTAGTTAGATTTGAATAAGTTTATTCCATCAAATGGTAAATTATCACAGGCAGTCCTTTTTTTTTTAACCACAGAAGAGAGTGCTCTGTTCTAAAAGTCAAAGCTCTGCACCTTAATCACAGCTTCCAATCTGATTATGAGAAGGATGTTCTGCCACATATAGCTCATATCTCCATCTACAAATCCCAGAATAGATTCTCTCTAGAAATGGTCTGACTTAATCACCTTGTGATTTTCTTTTCATCTGCTTGATTGGTTATCTTGTCTAAGATTAATATGGACTCCTTTTTCTTGGTAATGAGCAAAAAAGATATACAGAAATTAGTTTCCTAAGTTTAAACCCAGATTTTACTAGTATTTTCTACTTACTTCTCCTCCCCAAAAAATCCTCCTTGTACTTCTTAGCTAATAAGAAATAGGGTTTTTTTTTAAAGTTTATATAATCATTCCCTTCCTCTTCTCTAAAAGAACTAAGTTACCTACAATACAGTCAGCTAGAAATAGCAGTGGCCATGTGTGACCCAAAATGTGAATAACTGATTTTTAAAAATTGAGTTCTTTGCATGATTTTCTTTTAAGGCCCTATCTTTTGGTACAGCCAGATTCAGAAAATAGCTCTTGTTAGTAAGCACGTAGAAACTCAGAAAGAATAAAGGGATTATATTGTATTTAAAACTCTTTAAAGTTTTCATAGGTACCAAGTGACCCAGGAAAGTAGTATCTTCACTTAAAGGACACTTGGAACCATAAAGGGGAGTAAAATATTATACAGAATGCTTTGTACTGGAAAATCCGGTAGTTGATAAAATTAGCTCCTCTCTACCTGCCTTATCCACCCCTGTGAGTCCAGTGAGTCTTTGAAGATATGAAGAAATCAGTCACCTCATATTTACCAGAGTAAGTGGAGGGAAAGTAGAGAAAAGAAAATAAGTAAACTTGGCTTACAAGCTCAAAGAGTTGACTACAAGGTACTGTTCTCTCAATGACTCTACCTATGGTTAGTTTTACAGTTATGATTTTAAAAATTTTTTAAAAATGAGCTCCATTTAAGTTTAAATTAACATGTAAAATTGAGTGATTTGTTTTGTATTAGGAGAAAATATATAATACTTGTTATATAATAGTAGGATTTTTAAACTTCATGTTTAGAGTGTTCTAGCATGGCAATGAGTGATGGCCCCAGAGAAAGGGGCCAGGAGGCCTAGGCTTTAGTTCCATCCTGCCATTCTCCTGCTGAGTCTCTTTAATTCTCTGGGCCCAACTCTCCTCAGCTATCAAATGAAGAGAATGAAGCAGATCAGCATTTCCTGAACCATTTTCCGTGGACTTCTAGTCTAAGAGATGGCTGTAGGCATGTAGATGCAGATGTTTCATTAGTCATATAAGTTGAGGAGACTCTATATACTAGATTCACACTCCCCAACTTAAAGAGTCATAGGTAGGAAGGCAGGAGTGAAAGGCAGTGCTGTCAATACTGGAACAGCCGGTCCAGACAGAGCTGTCTGGGCAAACTAGCATGTATGGCTGATAGAGTAAACACTGGCCTGTTGGAGGCACTAAGATATCCTGATGTAACCCTGTTTCACTCTGGCATCTGGTCTGGAGTCTGACACATAATGAGTGCTCGTTAAATATTTTTTGAACTAGCCCAGAATTTCCTAAGTGAGTGTGTATCAATATTTGTTATTATGGCCATCCTTCCCCACCCATCCCACCCCCGCAACTCCCCACACTCCCTTTCAAATATGCCGTCCCCTGGTTCATGTAGACACCAGTCGGGGAAATAGTACACTGCACAATCATGGAGTTACCCCCTGGCTGTAAGTTGTAGGATGACGTTTTGTACAATGAGCTTTTGAAGGTCAGTAATGACTAATGCTTTTTATTTTTTTAACAAAAAATAGCATCAGTGAAACTTCGTATGTTTTGATTTTGTTTTTGTCTTACATGTGGAAACAAATGAAAAATTCTTCCATTTAAAAGGTCCTGCTTGGTGAAAAGAACAAATATGAACTTCAAAGAAAATTTCACTGTCACAGAAAACCTCCCGAGTAAATAACTACATCAAGTTACCTATTACACCTATTTCTGCCATTGGCTATACAAGACCACAAAAAATTGGGTCTCAAAGGGGAACTTAAGAATATGATATTCTTTTTTTTTTTTTAAGATTTTTATTTATTTATTTGGCAGACAGAGATCACAAGTAGGCAGAGAGGCAGGCAGAGATTGAGGGGGAAGCAGGCTCCCGGCTGAGCAGAGAGCCGGATGTGGGGCTCAATCCCAGGACCCTAAGATCATGACCTGAGCTGAAGCCAGAGGCTTAACCCGCTGAGCCACCCAGGCGCCCCAAGAATATGATATTCTGAAAGATATCTTCCTGTGGATTACATTTGATTTCTCTCTGAAGGATCCAGTGAAAATTTCCAGATATATCTAGTATCTTAGCTAAGTATCTATTTCCATTTCCAGGGGGAAGGAGTGGTCTTTGTTGCTCTCCCTAACTATTACTATGAATTCTTATGTTATATTATCTTTAAGGAATAAAAGCTTTAAGTACTAATAGTTGTCTTTTTTCATTGTAAGACGCCAAAAGATAGTTATTTCCTTAGCCTTTTAAAAATATTTCTTATACTCTAGTAATAGTTATTGGATTTAATATGAAAGACAATTGATCTTACTTCTTCCTTTTAAGGTATTTTTGTCCTTTAAATAAAAAAAAAAAAAGAGCCCTGGGAATTTCAGGAAGAAAAATGTCAATTCAACTTAGAAAAAAGATGTGTGATTTGACAAAGAATGAGGTCTTCATGGTCCCACTATTAGATATACAACCTTGTTCAAATCATTTATCCTTCTTGGAGCTAAGTTTTCTTATCTATAAGGTGATGAAGGGGTTAATTTAGAAGGGGCTTTTAATGTTCCAACGTTGCTGTAATTCTGTAATTGATTAACATGGAAGATAAACAAGTTCTAGGCTACAGAGTTGTATTGTAACTTCAAAGATTAAGCCCCTGATTAAAAATCTGGAGCAGATAGAGCATTCTCCTTGTGTTCATTTTCCAATAGTAGCTTTATTGAGATATAATTCATATACTATAAGGTTTACCCTTTAAAAGTATACAGTTGCATGATTTTTAGTATATTCACAGAGTTGTCCAGCTATAACCACTAGCTAATTATACAATTTTTGATGACTCCAGAAAGAAATCCTGAACCCATCAGCAATCACTCCCTTCTGCCCTCCCCTCCTGGCAACCAGTAATCTGCTTTCTGTCTTTGTGCCTATTCTGGCATTTCATATAAATGGACTCATACCATATGTGACCCTTTTGTGTAGCATGTTTTCATAGTTCATCTGGGTTGTAATGCACATCAGAACTTTATTCCTTTGATGATTCAGTAGCAGTCATAATGTGGGTGCACAACCCCTCAGTTGATGAGCATTTGTATTATTCCCACTTTGGGGATATTATGAAGAGCACTGGCATGGTTTTTGTGAGAACATATCTTTTCATTTCTCTCAAGTGTAAACCTAGAAGTGGAATTGCTGAGTCATATGGAAACATTGTGTTTGACATTTTGAGGAACAGCCAAACTGTGTTCCAAAGGGACTCCACTATTTTACAATTTTTGTGTTTTCCTAATTTTACCTTAGGATCTTGGGGGCTCGTTACACATTTAAGCATCATCCACCCTTCATCACATGTTTACTGAGCACTGTGTTAGTGTAGAGTGTATCAGTTTTTACACATACGAGCATGTGCATACCCACACGTGTGAAGAGTCTGCTGAAAAAGACAACAGTGTATTCCAACATTTACAGCGGTTGGTAACCTCTACAGTGGAAGACTATAAGAATGAGGATATAATACAAGAATGGGGATACAAGGCATTCTAGCTTGGTACAGAACTTGCAAAAACATGAAAATGGGGGAGAGCATGATTGTTAAGGAAACTCTACGTGCTGTCACTGGAGATGGTCCGCAGGGGTGCAAGACCTTTGGGAGGATGTGTTGAGCACAATAAAAGAAGGACAAAGAGAATGATAGGCCTGGAGCAGCACTGGAAGAGGTGACCTTTGAGCTGGACATTGAAAGATGGGAATGATTTTTGAGGAAAGGAAACCAAGATGAAATAAATATTGATCAGGTTTTATGAGGAGAGAACTGGGATAGAAAGAAATATCTAGTAATCAGTTAAAAATTAAAGATCTAGGACTTAGGAGAATTCAGAAGTAGAGAATGGATTTTGAAATCAGATAAAATAATGAAGTGAGAGAAAAACAAATGAAAGCTGTGTGCTGTTCTTGTCCTAATTGGTATATGACCCCTATAGGTGCCCTGACAGGAGGAACCTCAAGCAATTGCATGTTTTGCTTATTGTGGAGGCTCTGGTGGCTAGCATGTTAGAGGGCCACTCTTTTAGAAATTAGGAATAATAATGGAATTATATTTCTATTATAATTAGGTAAATAGCTAGAAATTCTTGTACAAAATGGAGGTAAAAGAGGAAACCCATTTTTTGTTATGAGTTATTATATTATTTATCTCTGAGTGATACACTTAGTTGGGTAATATAAAATTTCCTAGACAACCAGAACTGGTGAATATTCATCTGTTCAACAAATATTATCAAAGGTCTTCTCTGTTCCAGGCAGTCTGCACAGCACTGACTCAGCGTCCAAAGATAAACAAAAACATAGTTCCTGACCTGAGTTCATGGGGGGAGACTGACATTTACTTATTTTCTTGAGAAAAGTACTGTAATTAATGATATAAATGCTATAAAGATGAAAAGGAAGTCCTAATTCTTAAAGGTGTCATATACTTCAGGAATTAGTAACTAATGATAACTGAAATTAGCTGGTATTCTACTAGATGGTCTGGATAGCATAGGCCTTAGAAAATCACTAGGACTTTTACTAAAGTAGGAAGGAAATAACCCAACACAGAACAGATATGAGCATATATACTCACACTTACCTTGTTCTTCACAGGTTAATATTAGTTAAGTCCTTATTCTCTTTACCAAAAATAACTCTACTTTTGAGGGAGAAAATGTGTGTTGTGTATAAGAGATTCAAGAAAGTACATTTTGCTGTATTTCTTTTTTTTTTAAGATTTTATTTATTTACAGACAGAGATCACAAGTAGGCAGAGAGGCAGGCAGAGAGAGAAGGAGAAGCAGGCTCCCCGCTGAGCAGAGAGCCAGATGCGGGGCTCAATCCCAGGACCCTGGCATCATGACCTGAGCCGAAGGCAGAGGCTTTAACCCACTGAGCCACCCAGGCACCCCATTTTGCTATATTTCTATAGATCACCTCCACAAAAGTACTGAACATGAGTTAGTGAAATAAATCAGGACTCTTGAACTCAGGGAGCTCATTTTGACTATTGATAGAGGATCAAACAATGCTAATATAGTATCCAAGGATTTCCTTATTTTTACTCGATGCTTTATGTAGGCTTTTCTAGCTCAGGAGTATTTCCTCGTCTTTGTGTTTCCAGCACCACAATCTGGGCATAGCTTTATTATAGCACTTAGACTGAATTAAAAATGCCTTTCTTGTATGTCTTTTTCTACTGGTGTAGGGCCCTGTTTACTTCTGTATCTGTGGCACAAGAGTAGTTGTACAAGGTTTGTTGAATGACTGCATGAAAGAAAAAATACATGAAGGGCCACTAAAAATGGCACAAAGCCCAGCTATCTGGACAGAGGGAATAAGAAGACCTGATAAGACTTGCTTTCAACTAGTTTATCCACACTGGTAGCCAAGAGAGAAAACAAAGGAAAAGAGAAAAATCCTAGTTGAACCATGGTCCTCAAGAAGAAAGAAATGGTTCATCAGTTGAGAGACTTAGTGTTTATGTAGTGCAATCTATTTTTCAAAAAAGTACTCTCAAATTAAGAAAAAACAAATCATATGATGGCCTGTCTTTTTGTTTGGCTGTTACTTGACTAAGCAACTGAAATGTACAGCATTCAGGTGCCGAGGGCCAGGTCCTACTCGGCTCCTACAAGGGGTGATAAGTAAAGAGTTAGGCAGTGGACCAAGCAAGCAATTGCCTGCAATTGTTCCCAGCACCTTCTATTCCAATGGAGTTTATTTAAATCCCTTCTATGAAATGCAAATTTCATGGTTCCCAAAAAGAGCCTTAAATGTTCTTTCCCAATGTCTTATGTTTTAGCATTCACAAAGAGGCACATTTTTGACTGAAGGATTGAATAATTTTCCATCTTCTAGCCTTCAGATGTCACTAAGCTACTCAATCTAGAAACTGGGGCTCTCTAGATTAATTAAGAGTAGTATATTAAGGCATTTAAATGAATATTTAAGCAAAACTGTCTCGATGAAATAGTTTTTTTAAGCTAATATCTTGAACCTTAGTATGTTGCATTCAAGTTATGCTAAGTCAAGTAAATGAACCTGATGGAAGAGAATGCATTCTGCTCTAATTTGTACTACATGAATGTTTGCAGCATATTTGGGGGGGGGTGGTGAGGGTAATTTTTTGGTTTTTTACTTCTCATCCCCATCTAAGCATCATCTTTAAAGTTCTTAAAACAAGGGAATTAAAGTAGTACTTATGTAAGGACACCATCTGTACTTGATGATATACATATATTATATTATTTGATCTTCCCAAAAACCTGGTGAGCTAGGGTAGGTATAAGTAATCTCAGTTTTATAGACCAGATAACCAAGGATCAAACTGCTATGATTGGCTAGTAATAATTACAGTCAGTATATGGTAAAACTCAGATTTGAACCTAAACCCAATTCTTCCTCTCAACAAGTAAGTGGTTACAAAAACTCAGCTTGTTACACTTAACATTTTTAAATGGTGGGGCTAGTTCTTCAGAGAACTGCTATAGATTATGACCCCAATTTAATTAACATCAATGCAGTAAAACCTAGGGAAAATTTCCAACATCCAAACACTAACAGTGAATAAAGAGATCATTTCATAAGCTAAGGTAGAAGTTGGTGGCAGTGTATGAAAGGAACATCACTGAAGATTTATTTTAACCCGAGATTTCATGGTAACCAGAATTGATATATGGGATAGTTCCAGGTAAAAAGACAATGTGCTTTCTGTGGAGCACTAGTTACCCTCTTTAGTAACTACACATTCAAGCATCATATTTCTCTTTTTTAAAATAGTTTTATTGATGTATTATTGATATGCAAAGAACTGCATCTATTTAATATGTACAGTTTGATAAGTTTGGACATACGCAAACACCTATGATACTATCAGCACAATCAAGGTAATAGTCGGGTTCAAGACATTCCAGTTTCCTTGTGTCCCTTTCTTTATGTGTTAAGTATAGGCACCATGCCATACAGTAGTTCTCTAGGACTTACTCATCTTCAAGAACTAAAACTTTGTTATTACTAACAAAGATATTATCAGATACCTGGTTTGCAAATATTTTCTCCCATTCCATAGGTTGTCTTTTTCATTCTGTTGATTGTTTCCTTTCCCATGCAGACAGTTTTTAATTTGATATGATTCCATTTGTCTATTTTTACTTCTGTTTCCTTTGCTTTTGTGGTCTTATCTAAGAAATCATTGCCAAGATCAATGTCAAGAAGGTTTTTCCCTGTTTTCTATTAGGAATTTTATAGTTTCAGGTCTTAGGTTTAAATCTTTGATCCACCTTTTTTTGTGTGTATGGTATAAGGTTGGAACTTCCTTCATTTCTGCATGTGGATACTCAGTTTTCTCAGCACCATTTGTTGAAGAAACTGTCCTTTCCCATTGTGTGTTCTTGGCACCCTTGTGCCAAGATCAATTGACTATATATGTGTTGCTTTATGTCTGGACTCTGTCTCATTGCTATAGTCTGTCTTTATATCAGTGTCATACTATTTTAGTTACTGTAGCTTTGTAATTCAGTTTGAAATCAGGAAGTATGATGCCTCCAGCTTCTTTGTTCTTTCCTAAGATCACTTCAAGTATTCTGGGTCTAAAGGTTCCATATGAATTTTATGATTCTTATGTTATTCTATTTCTGTTAAAAAAGTGCCATTAAGATTTTCATAGGCATAGAGATAAATTTGTAGATCATTTTAACAAGTCACATGGCAGCCAAAAAATACACACACACACACACACAAAAAAAAAAAAACATAGAGAAGATACACAAAATAAAAAGAGAAAGGAATAAAGCATATCCCTACCAAAAATCAATAAAACACAAAGGAAGACAACAGAGGAATAAAGGAACAAAAGAACTACAATACAGAAAACAACAAAATGTCAAAGTAAGTCCTTTCCTATCGGTAATTACCTTAAATGTAAATGGATTAAACTCTTCAATCAAAAGACATAGAGTGGCTGAATGGATAATACAAACCCAACTATATGCTATCTACAACAGACCCACTTTATATTTCTTTATATTTAAGGACACATTCAGGCTAAAAGTGAAGGAATGGAAAAATTGTATTCCAAGCAAATACTAAATAAAATAGAGCACAGGTGGCTCTATTAACATCAGGAAAAAAATAGACTTTAAGTCATAAACTGTCATGAGCATCACTGTATTTCTGTTGCATTAGTTTAGTATATGTGCTGCCGAAGCGAGCACTCTGTTGCATTAGTTTAAAAATGTTTAGTGTATAATTCAGAAATAAGGTGAGAGAAAACCTTTAATGTCTTTAAACATATGTAATAGAATTGAGAATAAGTGTATTAGAGACTTTAACAATGAAACACATTATTCACTAGAGTTTTTGCTTTTTAGTAAAATTAGTGATCTATGCAAACAAAGGAAGGATTTACATATATATAACTTTTCAGAAAGTTCTTCCAGGAGACTGACAGCAACATTGCAGTAGAAAAAGTAATTCCTCCACAACTTTTCTGAACGTCATTTTTTTTCCCTGTGAAATAATAAATATTGCCCTCCATTACTCAGAGAAGTGTTAGAATTAAATAGGAAAAATAAGTGTGGACATTCTTTGATATATATGAAGCACTATCATAATTGCTTTTTGAAAATGACCTGGGAAAATGAATTTGCAATTTCAAAAATATTCCACCTAGCACAATAGCAGTGCTATTGGTTTTAAAGTTTAACAAACCTCAGATTTCTTTCTCTGATTTTGTCACCTCTGTGTTACTTAACCTCTCTGAACTTGTATTCTCACTTGTAAAATGAAAGATATTTTCATAGAGTTATGATATTTATTTTTTTAAAAAAACATTTATATTTTTAAGTAATCTCCATGCCTAAGTGGGGCTCAAAATCACAACCCCCAGATCAAGTTGCATGCTCTACTGACTGAGCCAGTCATGTGCCCCCAGTTGTTATGACAATTTAAAGAGTTAATGCATGTAGAGCACCTCATACAATGCATGGTGTTCAATAAAGGTAACTATAATAAATGAAATTCCAAACCAGTATAAAAGTAGTATTTTGAAAAATCTTGATCTGATTGGAGAGCAAAAAGTGGAATATGAGCTATGCGAATAAATATAAGAATATTCAAAATTATTTTAAGAAATGAAACCACATTACTCAGATTTTTTTTTTAATATTTTATTTATTTATTTGTCAGAGATAGAGGGAGAGAGAGGGAACGAGCACAGGCAGACAGAGTAGTAGGCAGAGGCAGAGGGAGAAGCAGGCTCCCTGCCGAGCAAGGAGCCCGATATGGGACTTGATCCCAGGACGCTGGGATCATGACCTGAGCCGAAGGCAGCTGCTTAACCAACTGAGCCACCCAGGCGTCCCACTCAGATTTTTGATATAACTTTCAGATTTGCTAGTTATTTAGTTTAGGTAGGTTGTACAGTATATGGAAAGAGCCATGTATACCTGGGTTTCAATTCTGTACTGTGGTGCTATCTGGATATATTGAACCTTATTTTTATCATTAATAAAACGGGAATGCTACCTATCTGGGATGATTATTATGAAGAATACATTAGGTAAATGATGCAAACATTGTAGGTAAATGATGTAAAGTGACTAGCATTGTACTTGACAAAATGCTTAAAATGATTTAATTCCTTTTCCCTGTCATTAGTTTCGTCATTTTATGCATAAATCCACCCAAGCATAGACAGCTGCCTTAGCATCATTATTTCTATTTTTAAAAATCCTGTTAACCTTGTATACAAGTTTGCATTTTGGTAAAGGCTTTATGTAGCTTTTACACGTGAAACTAAACACATGACCTCAGTCTCTGACAACATTGCCCTTCCACTCTGTATGTGGCTTCTCTTACTTGTGAAGATATTATTTTTGAAATAAAAATAAATTTAGTTTGAGTGTATGTCCTATAAAACCAGTTTTGATCCTAGGAGGTTTATTTTATCCTTCATTTGTTTTAGATTTAGCACAGATATGTTTTATAAATTAACCACATATATATTTTTTAACTTGGGGGAGTTAAAGGTAGAACTTAGAGTAAATTACCCTAATTCAACAGAAGTAGCCAGAAGATTTCCATAGCTCTTAAAAATTGTAATGAATATGATTGAACAATTGCCTTTTTTGTGAAGACACAGTTAGATACCAGTCTGAGAGGTGTATGTATGCACACACACATGCACACATACACACAGACATGTACCTTTTCTTAAGACCAACTTAGGTTTACCAGTATTCTAAAAATTTTTTGATTACAAAGGTTTCTTTTAGAGATCTCAACCCAAGATTTAAAAAAAAAGTAACATTTTTAATATTGTTAAATTTTTTTGGAAATTGCTGGCTAATGACTATTTTAGCTATTGATCTTACTGCCTATGAATTACTCACTGTCCAGAAAAATAGTCTAGTGGTTAGATACACAGTCTCTGGAAGCCCACTGCTAGATTGCAGTTCCACTTCAATCACCTAATACTGTGTTACCTTAGAAAAATTAACAGATTTCTTTACCTCTTAGTTTTCTCATCTGTAAATGAAGATAACATTACCGGTCTCATGGGGCCACTATGAAGATTAAATGAGTTAGCAAATATAAAGGGCTTGAAACATGCCTAGTGCCTTGTAAGGGCTCATAAATGATATTTACTATGATGATGATAGCTAACTGTGGAACTCATCTGAAACATGTTTTCCAAAACATTACTTAGTAAGGCTTCCTTCTCCCTGTTTTTAATAATATGCTGCTGTTAAAAGGTTATATTGAAATCTACCACTGGACAAGGACATGTTAGAAATATTTCACAGTTTCCTAAAGGATAGAAAAAATAC
>RCUC01127582.1:0-13802 GCA_003697995.1 Taxidea taxus jeffersonii
TGTAAACAGTGCTGCAACAAATCTTGGAAAATATATCCTTTTGCATTTCTGCAAGTATATATTGTAGGCAAATTCCTAAAATTAGAATTGCTACGTCTAAGAGGACATGTATTTTTAATACTGATAAACGTTAAATTCCTTTCCATAATTCCATCAGCATTGATGCTAGGGCCTCATTTCTCACATCCTTGCCAACACAATGGAGACACTGAATTTAAATTCTGGCCAAGGAGATTAAGAGTTGCTGCTTTTTCTTTCTTCCTTTCTTTTTTTTTCCGTTTCCTTAAGAAAAAAATCCCCGGATGCTTAGAGGTAAGCATCCTACTACCCAATTTGCATCTGAAAATGCACAGATGCAATTCTGTGCACACAATTCTTTCACTTTACATTTTGTTTTTTTATTTGGATGGAGCTTAAGACCTGAGAGAATTTCTTTGAGCGAAAGAAAAAGAGGCGAAAAAAGAACTAAAAGTTAAAGAAGTTCATTGTGGTTTATTAGCTTTAGAGGGCTTCAAAAATCCAAGGCTTTTAAAATCGGCACAAAGGAGTTTTTATTGTTTGACAGTTAGAGCGGAGGGCGTCCTTATGGCCAGCAGGGGGCAGCATGTCTCCACAGAGTCAGGCTGAGCCTTATCAGCGGATTGATGGAGCTCCATCAGGGAGACTTAGAACCCGGTTCTGTCAGAAGTGCTAGTTCACTTTGTTACCTTCACTGTCAACTCACGGTTGAAAACAGGCTGGAGTTCCTCAGTACAGAACAAGGCTTAGCTGAAAAATCCGGATAAATTAAAATGTTAAATGCCAGCCAAATCTAGGGTGGCATGAAATATGGGGGAAGAATATTGTGAACATAAATAAGACTAGCACCATATTGTAGAATAGAATTTAAATGAAATATTTGATTATCCCAGCTACCATTTCTGGTATAAAGCACATCTTCTGTTCTCCTAGAAATAGGATTTATTAGTTCACTTTAAAAAACAAATTAACCGGGGCGCCTGGGTGGCTCAGTGGGTTAAAGCCTCTGCCTTCAGCTCAGGTCACGATCCCAGGGTCCTGGGATGGAGTCCCGCATCAGGCTCTCCACTCAGCGGGAAGCCTGCTTCCTCCTCTCTCTCTCTGCCTGCCTCTTTGCCTACTTGTGATCTCTCTCTGTCAAATGAATAAATAAAATATTTTAAAAAAATAAAAAAAAATAAAAACAAAACAAATTAACCTGTTCCTTTAATATGAGTCCATTGAACCGGCAAATCCTGATTGAATGCTAGGTGCAGTGGCTATGAGGTCAAGAAGACATGGTCTCCACTCTTGTGGGCAAAGCAGAGAATGCCTGGGACCTGGGTCAGGATGCTGTGGTTCTAGCTTTAGGTGAGGTACCATAATTGGCTGTGTGGCCTTAGGCAAGTTACTTAAATTCTCTGTCTCTCAGAAATGTAAATGAAACTAATGCCACCGACCTCAGTGACCTCATAGGTGCACATATAAAATGCCACATGAAGGGACGCCTGGGTGGCTCAGTTGGTTGAGCAGCTGCCTTCGGCTCAGGTCATGATCCCAGCATCCTGGGATCGAGTCCCACATCGGGCTCCTTGCTCGGCAGGGAGCCTGCTTCTACCTCTGCCTCTGCCTGCCAATTTGTCTGCCTGTGCTCGCTCCGGCTCTCTCTCTCTGACAAATAAATAAATAAAATCTTAAAAAAAAAATGCCACATGAAAAAAAAAAAAAGCAAGGGCTATACAAATGAAACATTTAAAAACCCACTCGATAATGGATATGCCCTGTAGCAATAGAAGCGGCGGGCAGCTTAGTGAGTCCTTACTGTGTGCTGGGCACTCTGCTAACCATACACACTATCTCAGTAAAACTCATACTCCTGTGAGCTGGGAATCAATTGCCAGGTGAGGAATTCACGGTGTAGGGATGTTGGGAAGCTCGTCCAAAGTCAGGCTGTTCAAGAGTGATGAGGCCGGATTCCAATTCAGGTCTGACCCCAGAGTCTACTATAAGGCATGCCTGTCTGGCTCTTTACCATTCCTCACAGTTCTGCACTTAGAAATTGTACGTATTGCTCCCTTAATTGTACTCATAAGAGGACTAGCATCAAAAAGGTAGGTCCCATGCCATCTCATGAAAAAATATTAAAATATAAAGTTAGGACTTTCCACAAATAGCTCAATTTATTTTATCATTTGGTTTCGACATCATTCTGTGAAATAATTTCTCTGTAACAATGGAAATTGGAGGGGCACCTGGCTGGCTCATTTAGTAGAGCATGGGACTTCTGATCCTGGGTCATGAGTTCAAGCTCCACATTGGGTGTGGAGCCTACTTTAGGAAAAAAAAAAAAAAAGAAAAAAAAAAAGGAAATTGGATGTGTTTCTTGGGAAAAACTCTAGAAGAACTGATGAGATTCACAATTTAGTAGCATTAGCAAAGAATCCCAGAGGAATTCAGGGAGATCTCTTGAGTTTCCGGCCATATAGGAAATCAGGTGTGGTGGGGATTTGTGAGGAGGACTTTACAGGAGTGCTAAGTCTCCAGGGTCCAGAACTGCCAAAGCCCTGGGCCACGCCCCTTGTAGGATGCCCAGGGGAACCGCTAGGCAGATGTGAAACGCCTTGCTTTGTGAATTATGCAGTCTCATTAGCTGGAGATGAAGTGGCTCCCAAAGCAGAGATCCCAAGTGCGTGACCAATTTTGGGTCCTTTTTGATGCTTGTTATTGCTTCCACAAATCACACAGCTGCAAAGAAGGTTCGTACTTTTTAGTTCCTGGGACCTTCCTTGTGTGCAAGAGAGCTCCCAGTAGAAGATAGGCACTGGTCTAAACACTTCATCCACAATAACTCTTTAATAACTAATAGTGTACGGGCGCCTGGGTGGCTCAGTGGGTTAAAGCCTCTGCCTTCGGCTCAGGTCATGATCCCAGGGTCTTGGGATCGAGCCCCACATCGGGCTCTCTGCTCTGAAGGGAGCCTGCTTCCTCCTCTCTCTCTCTCTGCCTGCCTACTTGTGATCCCTGTCTGTCAAATAAATAAATACATTTAAAAAAATAACTAATAGTGTGGTTCTATTATCTCCATTTTACAGATGAAGAAACTGAGGCTTTCCCTGGCACAGTCAGGATTTGAACCCAGTCAGTCTGACTCTAGAGTCCATATTCTTTTTTTTAAAGATTTTATTTATTTATTTGATAGAAGAGATCACAAGCAGGCAGAGAAGCAGGCAGAGAGAGAGGAGGAAGCAGGTTCCCTGCTGAGCAGAGAGCCCGATGCGATGCGGGGCTCCATCCCAGGACCCTGAGATCACAACCTGAGCCGAAGGCAGAGGCTTAACCCACTGAGCCACCCAGGCGCCCCTAGAGTCCATATTCTTAATCACTGTTGTCCATTTCCTTTAATTAATAACAAAGAGGAGGGAGGAGGCAGGTGGGGAGGAGGAAGAGGGAAAAAAAAGGATAAAGGACACAATAAATGGGTCCTATGAATACCACCATTTAGTTCAATAAGCAGCTTCTGGAGAACCTATGAACCCGGCCTTGGAACCAGGCACTCCTGAGCCACAGTCCATTCATTCACACCCTGCAAGAAGAGTGGAGAAGGTGAACAGGTTATTTCTATACAACGTGAAAACTGTTTAACGGGAAAGTCCACTGGTGCACGGCAGAAATTCCTGTGTGCCCAAGCACATACGGAACGTGGAAAGTTACTGAGTTAAAGTGACTGACCATTAAGGCACAGACCGATTCAAAGACCTACTATTGTGCAGTCCGTTGTCACTCCGCTTCCATAAAACTAGGCTTGTTTTTACAAGACTGTTCTGGAAAAGTGAAATTTAAACAAATTTACAACCCTACTAGTAGGGTTTGGTCTTTGTTGTTTCCTTTTAAGACCGCAAAAACACTCAGGCAAACTTAAAATACAAGGATTAAGTCCTGTAATAAAAGAAATTAAACCGAAAATAACTCCAGTAGTAACATTACTTCTACTTGGGCTGTATGCTTTAAAGTTTTTGCAATAGAATGGTTGGAAAATACCTTCCACTAAAATCTGCTGAATGATGACTGATCTGTTTGCGCCTGTTCATTCAATTGCCTAATGGCAGCTACGTAGAAGTAAATGCCCGTCCCAAAAGCTTTTGCTTTAAACGCCTGGCGAGCAAGTGCTTTGCAACAGAGACCAAAGAAGTGTGTCCCCAGGAATTCCAGAGGGGCGGTGAATTCTAATGGGACCGCCAGAGAGGTTCCTGTTCCCTGCGTAGGGCCTGGGAGCAAATCCGCGTGGGGGAAGGCCAGCGGGGCTTTTAGGGCCGGAGGGGGTGGGTCACCCCTCAGGGTGGGCTGTCGCCTGCTCGCCCCCGTCCCCCCGCCGCGGCAGAGAGGAGTGCCAGGACCCAAACCCGGTCGCTCGCGGCGTCCGGGCAGCGAGTCCGCGCCCGGCGGGCGGCTCCCCAACTCTCCGGAGGATGCGGACCCGGGATGCGCCCCAGAGCTCACACAGCGTGGCCGACGCAGGAGCTCAAAAAACAAAGCGAGCGGCTGGGCGGGCGCGGTGGGCGCGAGGCCGAGCGCACACGTTGCTCCGAGCCCGGGCGCCGCCGGCGAGCCCCGCCGACCAGCCCGGGTCCCCAGAAGCCCCCCACAGTCCCCCTTCCTCCGGTGCAGGGATTTGAGGAACCCCGCCGAGGGAGGCCCCCGCCCCCGGGGCCCCTGCCGCGGTCGGAGCCGGGACTAAGGCTGCTCGCGGCGCGGGAGCCTCAGACTTTTCTTTCGGGGGTGTGTGTGTGTTGGGGGGTAAGATGGCAGGGCCGGGGAAACAAAGGAAACTTGGGCCCGGCCCCGGGAGCGGCGTGTGTGGCTCGCGAGTTCGCCCCGGGTCCTGTGTGGGAGTCGCCGGGCGCCTGTGCCAGCCTGCACGCAGTCGGCGCGGGGAAACATAAAGCAGCATGCCAGCAGCCGGCGGCGCCCTGCCGCCCACCTGCCGCGGCCCGGCCGCCCCGGGGTCTCCCGGGCGGCGGCGGAGGGAGGGGGCGCGGGGGAGCCCGGCGGCGGAGGGGGTGGGGAGGGCGGGGAGGCGGCCGGCGGGCGCGCGCGGGGGGCGGCGGCGGCGGCGGCGGCGGAGGGGAGCGCGGGTGGGCGGGCGGCGCCACGTCACGGCTATTGTGGCTGTCCCGGTATATAAGGTCCCGCCGGCCGGCCGCGCTCCCCACCTTGCCTGCGCCCGCCCGGAGCCAGCGGTTCTCCACTCACCCCGCATCCAGTGAGACGCGCCGCGCACCGACGCCGACGGAGCGGACATGGGCAGAGCGATGGTGGCCAGGCTCGGACTGGGGCTGCTGCTTCTGGCGCTGCTCCTACCCACGCAGGTGAGGCCCTGGCGCCCGCGCGGCTCGGGGGCCGCGCCTTGTTGGGGGGGGTCGGAGCCGCCCCCAGGGGACCGACCTGCGCTCCGAGCGCGGGCCGCGGACTGAGGTTGCAGAGAGAGAATCCCGCATAATCCGGCCTGGGGGAGGGCAACGTGGAGCCCACTTTCCGCTCCCCCGGCGGGCTGCCCCCCCCCCCCCCGCGGCCCCGGGAACAATGCCCCTCCGCGCGTGGGCCGGGAGGCCCCTGCCCTGCCCCGAGTCCCAAGCAGCTCCTTCCCTTCCAGGCCGACTGGAGCCCACCACCCGCTTTCTCCCAGAGGTCCGAGGCACTAGCGGGAAAGAGAACGTGTCTTTCCCACCTCTGGAGCGTCCGGAGACCTCGGGCTGTTCCGGGAGGACACCCCGCTTCCCTCCAGGAGTGCCTTCGCGCCCCCTGTGCACCACACAAAGAGGGGACGATCCCCTTCGGGGCGCCGCTCTCACCCATCCTCGCCTTAGCTGGTTCGGGGATCCCGAAGAAGCCCTGGCTTTCGGGCCCTGTTAACCCACCCAGGTCCCGCGTAGTTCCCGGCTGAAGCCTGGGCGGGGACCCGCTCCTCACCCTGCGCTCTCCCGGGTCCGACCTTAAATTACACGTCCATCTCTTGTCACCTGGGAACCCTGTGGTAGCTCCCGTCGGCTACCTCTGGGCAGGCGGCGGGTGGGACGTTGCCTTCCCGAGTCGAGTCCCCGCCAGGCTTTGTCCCCATCGCCGCCGCCCCCTCCCAGATTCTCTATCCCGGGAACCGATCTCGAGTCAGCGCGGTTAACGAGGACTGGGCTGCCCCGCAGGTGGCTGCGCGGCCTCCTCGAGGGAGGCTGGGGGCCGAGCCTGGGAGAACCGAGCGGGGTGGGCGGCGCGGGCGGCGAGAAGGGTCAATTTTTTCCAGTAGCTCCCTCTCGGAGGGCAGAGGTGGGAACGTGGGGCTCCCCGCCTCTTACAACTGGGGCTTTATGAGGAGTGTCTCCTGAGCTTTTCCTTCGAGAAGTTGGGTGCGACGGGTCTTCGGTCCCCCAGACAGCCGCCGTGGCACCTGGAAGCGCAGCCGGAGAGAGAAGCGCTCCTGCGCTTCCCCTCCTCGGGCCCGGTAACTGTACCCTATTGTTGTCTTGCGGGTCGGCTGCGCTCCGGAGCCTTTCACCATTCCTCCGTGGGGGAGGGGCGCGGCCGCAGAAAACGTGCTGATCTCCCCCACCCGCAGCCCACCTCCTTTCCGACCAGATTCCCCCAACCCCAAAATTTCAAGAGGGAGGTTTTAGGTAAGCAAATCTAGTTTGGTAGGGAAATTTTTATTTAATGTCAATTTCACATATTAACATTAGTTTCTTTTGTTGGTGTAGAAGACCTTTAGATTCTCCTATAGGTGCACTAGGCTCTGTGACAAAGGTCACCCGCAGCACTCACATTATAAGGTCTCTGTATACATGAGAACAGATAACCCATAAGGCATCCCAAACCAGGTATTGTCCCCAAACAGCTCTGGTTTAGATAATTTCCCGTATTATTAATGCTTTCCTTTTAGGGAGTGCCATTTCCTGGCAGGATAAGCTGAATGTTGCACACAGTAGGTGCTCAGTAAACACGTTCGACTTGACCAAGATTTTCCTTTATTTTGGGTAGGATTTATACATTTTTAAGCCTATATTTGCTTAATGATGGGTTTTACAACAAAGGGAGCTGATGCTGCTATAGAATGGATTTATCTTTGGATCATCGGCAGCAAAATGGACATGTGGCCCAGACCTGCCTGGTGCCACATCCTCCCTCCTGCCTGTAATCGGAAGCCCTCTTAAAACCTCCCTCACAGGGAGAGCTGAAATCTCCCATCTGCCTTTGTTCTGTGACAAAGGAGAGATTATCACGTGCCCCGCTGGACTGTGCATTTCGTGACTTGAAAAATCAGTGTGGTGAATGGTGCCACTCAGGCGTTGGGACACTGGGGGAACGTTGGTTCTTGGCCACAGCAATGGACTTAATGACCAGGCAGGGAGCTGGTGCTGGTGAAAACTTAACACCAGACCCTCTTGGTGTCTTTGGTGCTGTCATTCTGACTCCATGGCGTTTGGGGGAGAAGTCCTTTTGCTTCAGGAAAGACCTCATCTTTTTCACTTTAAAACAAATATTGTCAATATTTGTCGAAGGAGCAGATAATATATCCCATGGCCCCTTAAGTTAAATCCAAGGCTTTGTTAAATGGGTATGGGAAAGTTACCTAGCAAATCCAGGATAGACAGTTTGACACGTGTACAGATTTTACAGTATTTTAGAATCCAAGTTACTCATACAACTTTCAAAGCTCCCCCTAACTGGGAGACTAGGGCAAATCTTTTGCAATGCCAGTAAGTCAGCATCGTCACAAAACCTAGATTAGTTAACTTGGTCCTTTATTTCTTCAAAAAGAATTAAAAACAAAGCCACGCTCTTGGAAGTTAATAGACGAACGTTTTTGGTTGCTGCTACCTTTGCAGTCCTGCAGGCCTCTGTCTGTAGTTTGTGTTGGATCTAAAAGGATGATCTTAGTGGAACTAAGCAAGAATTCCGAACTAAATGACAGGTAAGAAACAATGGGAGAAGAGCAATCTAGGAATCTATCCTTTATCTCATTGCATATTAAGTATGCATAGAGGCAGCTGTGACGTGGAAATTTACCAGTGTAACTTTTTGTATATTTTAGATTTATTCAAATCAAACAACTGTTGTAACAGTTTCAAGCAACTCCTCCTCCCAGAGTACCTCGACTGCTCCCAATCCAGCTAATACCACCACCACACCAACTGGCGGTGCTCTGCAGTCAACAGCCAGTCTCTTTGTCATCTCGTTCTCCCTTCTACAGCTCTACTGTTAAAAAGACTCAGGCCAAGAAACATCTATACTTCCCCATCTTCTAAACCCAATCCAAATGGCGTCTAGACATCCAGTGTGACAAGGAAAAACAGGTCTTCATCGTATCTGCTAATTCCACACCTTATTTTATTGACACCGAAAATGCTGAGGATCCCAAATTTGATTGGTTTGAAGAACATGTGAAGGGTTTGACTAGATGATGAATGTCTATTAAATCTACTGGAGTTTCATGTACAAGATGAAGAGACAACATCCAAGATTAGTTAAGAGATAATTTCTTTAAATGTGGCTTAAGAAGTATGGACATGAAAAATTCTACCTTGAAAATGAGACTAGATTTTATCTTACCTAGGTGTAAAAGATGAGATGTGAACACATTCAGTTTTCATTCGGTTCATTAAATCTTCAAGGCCATTGAAAACAGTTAATACAGAAAGCTTCCATGATTCTATTTATTCGTACATTAGAAGGAACTTCAGGGTTATTGTAAATCCTCAATGCATTGTTTCAGCAGTACTAACTTAATGCCTGTGTACTCTAGATAAAAGTTTTACCTTGTTAAGCTATCACTGTTTCTTGGGAACTGAACTCTTTCCTCTGAGGCTTTGAATTTGATATTGCATTTGATTTTTTTATATAGTAATTGACATGTTTCAGGGCAATGATGGATTGGAATCTACCCCCGATTAGAACATAATGAGTAAATTTTGCTTATATACTGATCACTTACTCCTATTCAGGAGTGCCAGATTCATTTAGCTAAACTGATTCCAAAGAGTAGAAGAACGTTGACCTCCACTAACTTCAAAATGCTTTTCATTTCTGCATATGTTGAATACTTTTTGTAATTTAAAAAATGATGTTTTGAAGGTAAAATCAACAAATCTTGAAATTAAAAAAGGCAAAATGTGTGCAGAAGCCAAAATTGTAAATCAAGTATTTGGGAAGTGAAGACTGGAAGCTTACATTAAATTTGGGAAAACTTTTATACTCTTTTCTGTAAATACTTTTTTTTTTTAAACTCTGAATCAGAATAGCCACATTTGGAACACTTTCTGTTAGTCAATATTTTTAGATAGTTAGAACCTGGTCCTAAGCCTAAAGTGGGCTTGATTCTGGCAAGTAAATCTTTTTACAACTTCCTCGATGCACAGAAAGCTTTTTAAAAATAGACACTCTAAGGTCTTTTGTTCGCATGGTCACACACTGATGCTTAGATGTTCCAGTATCTAATATGGCCACAGTAGTCTTGATAACCAAAGTCATTTTTTCCCATCTTTAGGAACCTATACCAGAACAACCATATTCAACAGATCTCAAGCTACTGTGTGTGTGAATGAACATTCCATTTTGTTTCATACCTGAATGCTGTACATCTCTTTTGGATTGTATATTGTGTTTGTGTATTTATGCTTTGATTCATAGTAACTTCTCATGTTATGGAATTGATTTGCATTGAACACAAACTGTAAATAAAAAGAAATGGCTGAAAGAGCAATCTATTGAATTTTTTTTTTAAGAGGAGGGGAGGGGTTGGAGAGGGAGCAAGAGTTGGATGCTTAATCAACTGAGCCACCCAGGCGCCCCTATTGAATTTTAAGTTTTTCTGATGCAGCAAATACTTTGCGGATTATCATGGTTGTAGGAGTCTATTTAGGCTATTAAGAATATATCCATATTTCCTATTAACTAGAACATTATAGTTGAGCTGTTTTGCATTGCTAACTAGCAGCAGGAGGTTTTGACTAAAGAATTAATCTGAACGTGGTCATCTTAAAGCTGGGAAGGAAGATTGTATACTCCCCTACTTATTCAACAACTTGGGCGCCAGCTGTATTCCACAGTACTGAAGATGGAATGCTGAACTTGCTGGGCAAGTTACTTTGGTTGGGAAAGAGAATGTATATGATGACAGATAAGCAGTATGTTGTCACTTAGTGCTGTGGGGCAAACTGGCCAGGGTGGTGAGTCAGGAGCTTTGGGCTGCATCATTAGGGATGGTCTTGGTGCCATTTCTGATGGAGGGAACATGTGCTAAGTTCCTGAGTCTGTTTAATTACTGATGCTGTTTCTAGATCTGCACTGAGGTCCACAAGTCAACTTTGGTTTCTTAAGCTGTCACTTCTATCTGCTATTTTCATACTCTAGAGTTCTTTGATCCTTCTAGTGTGTTCCTGGACTCCTAGTTCTACCATCTTTATTGCTAGTCAGGGACTGCCAGAAAAGACAGGATGGAATTTGGGAGTAAGTGGGAACTAGTCTGCAGGTGGCAGTTTCTTCTTCAAGGAATCAGTTCTGTTAAGGCCTTTCAGCTGACAGAATCAGGGGCCACCCAGAGTAGGAGAGTCCAAAGTCAACTGATAATAGACATTAAAAACATTTAAAGGGGCTCCTGGGTGGCTCAGTTGGTTAAGCAACTGCCTTTGGCTCAGGTCATGATCCTGGAATACTGGGATCAAGTCCCATATTGGGCTCCCAGCTCCATGGGGAGTCTGCTTCTCCCTCTGACCTCCCCTCTCATGCTCTCTCACTCTGTCTCTCTCTCTCTCAAATAAATAAAATCTAAAAAAAAAACCTTTAAAAATTTTACAAAATCCTTCATAGCAACACCTAGATTAGTGTTTGGCTGAGCGGTGGGACTACCCAAGTTGACACATGAACTGATCATACAGTCCACCTCTTGTCAACCTGGCACTCACACTCTACTCTGAACCACACTTAACAAACAAGGACAATAACAAGATGATACATCTAATGTGATGGAACTATCCTGCATACAACCCCAGACAACCCTTCTAGAAGAGGATGCCAACTCTGGGTCATGCTCACCCATCTTGGTAACCCACATAAATGCTGAGACACAAAGTTTTATGGTTATTAGTACATAATGTTAGATGATGAGGGAAGAAAACAAAGTGCTCTTTGCGTGTGTGTGTATATACAAACGTAAGGAAGAAATATAATTCAGAGTCCTCATTTCAGCAACTGGTCACATGGCTATAGCTGGTATTTATAGCTGCCTTCCATCATCCATTCCATATTTCCTTTGCCCTCAGCAAGCACTTTAGCTGGTCATGGTTCTTAACCTGGTGACTTAAACCTTTGTCTGAATTTGGTTGTGGTTTTCTACTCATTTCAATCAAGACTTGGTAGTACTAAGAGATGCCTCAACAGCTCTGATATTCCAGACGTCCTGTCACTTAGCAACCCAAATTTCCCTTGGTAGTCAGGATGGATCACTTTACTCAATAGAGTAACTGTCTTCTTTGTTGATTCAGAGGTTTGTGGAGCTCAAAGTAGTTGGGTGAAGATCTCAACTTCTGGTTCAGTGGAATCACTGCTGTGTCTGCTGGTGGAAACATTTCTTCCTTTAGAACTAAGATCTCTAGGCCAGCAGAGGACAAGATCTCAAGGACAGGGAGTATACATTTTGCTAGTGAATCACAGAGATCATAGTGAGTGGTGCCACTCCCATCTTCACATTCCTGGATGTGCAAATTGTGGCACCGTGGCTCACCGTGGTTAGAGCATAGAAAGCCTCCTGGAATTCAAAGTCCTAACCCTGAGACATTGCCCCCTACCTGGACCTGTCACTTGAGTTTTCAAAAGGTCATTCCATCAATTCGTTGCTCCAGGATGGCAGGGAAAATGGTAAAACCAGTGAATCACACAGATGTGGGCCCATTGCCACTCATCATTGGCCAAGTTCCTTCATCGGAAGCAATATTATGTGGATCAGCATGATGGTGGATAAGGTATTCTGTAAATTCACAAGTGTTTTGGCAAAAGCATACGCAGAGAAGGCAAATCCATATCCAAAAATAAGTGTCTATTTGGTAAGAACAAAGTGCTGCTCCTTCCATGCTGGAAGTGGTCCAATGTAATCAACATTCCATGCGGCTGATCACTCCCAGAGTGGTGCCATGTGAGGGCATCAGTGTTGGTCACTGCTGCAGCAGTTTGGGCACTCAGTGGCGGCTGTAGCCGGGTCAGCCTGAACACAAGGCCATGTTGCTGGACCTGTGCATCACCTCCATCCCTGCCACCATGGCCACGTTGTTCATGAACCCACTGGGTGATGATAGCGATGGCCAGGGAATGAAGCCAACTGGTACATCTAGAACAGGCCATCTCATCCACTTGTTTTTTAAAACATTCCTCTGCTGAGGTCATCTTTTGGTGAATATTCACATGGGACACAAATATCTTTTATTTTTTAAATTTATTTATTTTAGAGAGAGAGCATGAGCAGGAGGGACAGAGGGAGGGGAAGAGAGAAACGCAAGCAGACTCCGTACTGAGCACAGAGCCTGTTGCTGGGCTTGATTTCACGACCCTGAGATCATGACTTGAACTGAAACCTAGAGTCTGGTACTGAGCTCCCTAGGTACCCCGGGACACAAATATCCTTTTTTTTTTTTTTTAAAGATTTTATTTATTTATTTGACAGAGAGAGAGAGATCACAAGTAGGTAGAGAGGCAGGCAGAGAGAGGGAAGGAAGCAGGCTCCCCACTGAGCAGAGAGCCTGGCGCGGAACTCGATCCCAGGACCCAGGGATCATGACCTGAGCTGAAGGCAGAGGCTTTAACCCACTGAGCCACCCAGGCCCCTATATATGCCACTTTCATTTGATGGTAGAGTGCTGCTGTGCACACCCAGCTTTATGGCTCGGTGGGTTAGAGCACTCCAAGTTCATGATGGGCAGCTCAGTGAGCGTGGTGGTCCATGGTTAAGCATTTAGTTTTTACCAAAGCCCGGTGATGAGTAGGAGCTTGTTTCTCAAGGAAGATTTCCTGTCCAGAGGAGGGCAGGCCTTTGCTCTGAAATCCTAAAAGTGACCATCACATCCAACCCTTGATCTAAGACAAGTTTGTAGAAAAGAACTCAAAATCTGGGGATAGCTTTAAAAGTAATTATCGGTGCTCATGGAGGAGGAAATAGAATACCTTTTTCAACTACTCCTTGAAAATGACTTCAAACTCATCTGGGCTATTATATTTTTCATAGAATTACTCTAAATTGTGTTTGGGGGTTATTCTTCAAACATTCATATGTAAATACTGGTCATAATTTATGGCTAATTACACAGTGAATATTCATTGTATGGGTGTCTCCTGAACCACATAGTAGATAAAAGCAACAGTTTAGAGACAAGTAGATAGTTGGAGAGCTATGTCATAAAGTTCGGATGAGAAAAATCCATTTAGAACTAAGCATTCCAAACACACACCCAGCACCACCACCACTGTCCTTAAAACAGAACTCAAATATTTAAGTAGCTGAAAAGTATGTGTTTTTCATTTCTCATAAACCTCATTTGGGGTTGGCTTGGTTATTTTTGATTCCTTTTGTAAGTATAAAGAGAATTTTTTTTTCTAATTTTGGTAGGATGGTACTTTTTGAAACAACAAAGTCCCTGCCATGGTTTGCCTTTCAGTGTCTCTTCAAATTACATCTAAATTTGAAAATCGGTGCATTTCTAAGAACCTGGAGAAAGTTTCCATATTTATGATGTTGCAAAGAAATACCTCTGTGAGCCCAAAGGGTCTGACGC
>ML101040.1:11734-24345 GCA_003697995.1 Taxidea taxus jeffersonii
GATCATGTTTTCTTTTCTTTCCACATGATGGCCTGAATACCTCCCACTTTTTGGTATTGCAAAATACTACTACATTCAAAATATTGCATAATAATACTTAGTCCTTCAGTAGTTAAAAGAAGATTTAGAAACTGGTACTTTAATTGTTCAGACTCTCCTTTCAACAGAACCATGTTTTGTGACTTAGGAGGATAATTCACATTGCAGGGTAAACCAATAATATAGGGGATAGGGTACAAATTGATGTTTTATTTTTGCTTTTTGTTTAGATAACCTTTCTTATTTTGATAAATTGGAGGATTATTTGAGATGCTTAAAGAAATGGGGAGGCCAGGGGGGAATGAAAACTCCATTGGCCTGGAGGTTCAGGGGCCTGACATTTTCCTGCTTACAGTCCAGTCCCCAATGCAGCTTGACTCTGTGACTTCACATTTGGGTCTCATTTTCCCCACCCATGTAAGTGAGAGAGTGGGTTTCATTACAGAGATTTTCAAACTGGGCTTTCCCAGGTGCTAGAGTTCCATGGAGACGTTTTCTTTTTCATATTGGGTAGGATTTCCTTTGAGGAAAGAATTACATGGCTTAAAACAAACCAACAAACACCCCAAAAATTAAGTGGAACATTTCTAATAAAATTCCAATGTGCTTTTTTCCCCCTGATATAGAATTCATGCACCATAAAACTAGCCCTTTTAGAGTAGTATATCATAAAGAGGTTTTTAGTGTATTTACACGATTGTGCAACCAATTGTGGCTGTCTAATTCCATAACATTCTCATTGCCCAGAAAGAAACCTGGTACCCATTAATGCTCTCTCCTCTTTCCCTTGGACCCTGGCCACTACCAGTCTTTCTGCCTCAATGGATTTGCCTTTTTTTGGACATATCATGTAAAAGGAATAATACAATATGTGGTCTTTTGTGTCTGGCTTCTTTCACTTAACATAGTGTTTTCAAGGTTTCTCCATATGGTAGCATGGGAAAGTGCTTCATCCCTTTCAGTT
Organism: Taxidea taxus jeffersonii; assembly: GCA_003697995.1. Lineage (NCBI taxonomy): Eukaryota > Metazoa > Chordata > Mammalia > Carnivora > Mustelidae > Taxidea > Taxidea taxus. The sequence continues at coordinate 12,738 of ML101040.1, forward strand.
CAAGCTTTTCAGGAAAATTTTTTTCCCCAGGCTTGGAAAAAAAGTTGATCAGACTATTAGAGGAAGTCTTATGGTAGTAGAATGCTTTATCAGCACTTTTCACTAAGAGATAAAGCAATTTCAGGTGCCTTTGTAGCTCAGTGGGTTAAGCCTCTGCCATCGGCTCAGGTCATGATCTCAGGGTCCTGGGATCGAGCCCTGCATTGGGCTCTCTGCTCGGCAGGGAGCCTGCTTCCTCCTCCTCTCTCTGCCTGCCTCTCTCCTTACTTGTGATCGCTCTCTGTCAAATAAATAAATAAATTCTTAAAAAAAAAAAGGAGGTAAAACAATTTCAGTATTTTAGGCTTTTAAATAAAAGACTTTATTTAGTGCATGTGAAAAACCATTTAGGCTCCCTGCCTAGCACCCCTACCCTCTCACCCCCCCAACCCCAGCCCTGCAACCCTCCTTAAACCCAGGAGATGGATATACTGATTGGCCAGTTTTTTTCTCCTTTATGTCGGGGGGGAGACTTTTCATTGCAGGGAGTATATGAAGTGTCTCTTTCCAATTCAGTTAGTCAGTTAAGATTACTCTTTTTAAAGACCCTTTTTAAAGAATATATCCCCTGCAGCCTTTCTTGTGTTATTACCTGAACGAGAGGCTCCGTCCTAATTACAAGAAGTGCACATTATGCCAGGCACTGTTCTGAGTCACAGGGACAAGAGGTGATGAGGGGATAACCCTTGCCTCCCCCTGGTGTTCCCCACCATTTCCTTTCTATAGATCCCCATAGCTTCCCACCTCTTCCTTTAATGGTGCCTACCTTATTCTGTGCTGTATTTTAGGTCTGGGGAGGTATTTAATCCAGGGCCCAGCACTATGCCTATCACAAAGTTGATGCTTATGATATGTTTATGGAGCAATTTAATAAGTCCCCTACTCTCAGCAACTTGGGAGATCAATGGACATGTGCTGAATGAAACTGACTCTGACTCCGCATACATTTTTCTCATACAGTCAGAGCCTAATTTTTGTTTTGTTAATTAGTACTCTGCATTAGCCATTTGAATAGCAGAATTCCAAGTGGTCATCTGTCTTGTTTTTTTCTGATTACCTAGAGATCACTTTTTAGGCTTGAAAAGCCATGGACAGTCTCTTTCATCTTATTTGATAAATGTAGAAAATCATAACAGCAATGATGAGAGCAATGTTTGGTCTTGATATAACTCAGATGAGGTAATGCATATAATTTAAAATCTTAGATATAGAAAGTAGGTTATTAATATTCAACAAACAATAAAATTGCTGCTTACTTATCTTTTACTATGTGCTAGTATTATGGTAAGTGCTGAGCATATATTGTCTCATTTAAAACTAGCAATATTAATGGTATTAATATGACCATTTTGTTGATGAAGGCATGGAGGATCAGAATCATGAAATAATCTAAGAGTCGAAAAACTAGTAAGCAGTAGATCTAGAATTCCAACATAGATTTCTTTGACCCCCAGTTTATGCTCTCTATGCTGTTTTGTCTCTAGGTAACAACAGAAACTGTCCCATTGCGAGAGTTAATGCCCACCTGAAAATTATGTTCTGAAAGCTAAATTATTATCTATAATAATATTAATTATATTGTTATTATTAACATTGTTTCTGGCCCATATAAAGATGCATAAATCAGTGAGTAAATGACTGAGTGAAAGAAAGGGTGAATGAAAGATTGGGGTGGGTAGGTTGGAGATACCATATGTATTTCTTTGCCAGATAAACTAGTGCACTTAAAATATTTATAAAGATATATTAAAATATTTATGATGGTAGATTTGCCGGAGAATAATCTTAAAAAAATTAAAAGTCCATTAAAAAATGGCAGGCAAGTGAGGGAATGCAATGTAAAAACATGGAGAGGATGAGGAGTTTATAAGTGAATATTAAAAAGTTTATATTAGAGGTCCCTGAATCAGTGGAATAATGTGATTCTGTTGTAGTTCATTTTGGCCTCCCTCTCCTGTCTCCTTCTTTAAAGGTACTTCCTCAATGACTCTTGAGTAGTATTTATTTAATCCTGATTGCCATGTATTTCTTTTCATTCATCTTATCTTTTTCGTCTTCAGGACACAGACTCCTTCTAAAGCTTCATAGATTGAATGAAGAATAAGCACTTCCCCATTTACCTGCCTCCTTTGGCTGTGCCTTTTAAGAGTTTGCCCCTATGCAAAAAAAGTTTAAATGCATTTGTTCTTAAGTCAGCCTGATCTGTTGAAACCAGTTAAACATTAAATAAATTTGGGATGCCTGGGTGGCTCAGTTGGTTAGGTGTCTGCTTTCAGCTCAGGTCATGATCTCAGGGTCCTGGGATCCCGTCCCACATTGGGCTCCTTGCTCCATGGGGAGCCTGCTTCTCCCTCTGCCTGCTGCTCCCCCTGCTTGTGCTCTCTCTCTCTCTCTTTGAAAATCTTTAAAAACATCTTTTAAAAATAAACATTAAATATATAAGGATTTTGCCACAAACTCCCTGCCTGCATGATCTTTGGCAAGGCAAGTTAGCATTCTGAACTTATCCTCAACTATACATGGGAGTAATAAGTATTGTTGTGAGCATCACATCCATCTACATGTAAACAATTAATAAAAAGTCCAGCTATTATAAAAGACATTTTGGAGACAATTGAGGATATTTGAATATAGACTGGATATTAGATGCATTAGGGAATTATTATTAATTTTGTGGTTCTGTAGGAGAATATTCTTATTAGGAGATGCATGCTGAAGAATTGAGAGGTCAAGTAGTATGATGTCTCAATTCATTTGTGGTAAGTTCGGCAAAAAGGAAATAACCCTTAAATATCTAGATAAAGCATAAAGCAGATAAAGCAGAAAATGTTTTCTGTTGTTAAATCTATGTATTGGATATGTGTGTATTGTGAAATTCTTTCAACTTTGTGGCATGTATGAAATTTTCATAATAAAGTGATCAAGTAAAAGTTAGCTATTTTTTTTTTAAAGATTTTATTTATTTATTTATTTGACGGACAGAGATCACAAGTAGGCAGAGAGGCAGACAGAGAGAGAGGAGTAAGCAGGCTCCCTACTGAGCAGAGAGCCTGATGCGGGGCTTGATCCCAGGACCCTGGGATCATGACCTGAGGCGAAGGCAGAGGCTTTAACCCAATGAGCCACCCAGGCACACCAAAAAGTTAGCTATTAATTAAGTTATAGCATTTTATAATTTCATGCTTTTCCAAAGCTAAAAGTATATAAGGGTGTGGTTAAGTGGATTTTGAGTAAATGAGCTTCTTACATCTGGGAAAGAAGAAGAAAATGCATTAAGAATAAAAAAGTGAACTCAAGCATTGCCAGCTTGAGTGGGATAAAGCAGAGCTAGTTCCATAAAATGAAGGCATTGCTGGGAATATAAGGAAGGGGGAAGTGAGGAAGGGATCTAGGATGTACTGACTTCCCATTAAACTATTCTGCTAGATGCTATAAATATTGTCACCTTTAATTTTAAATGCAACTCTTTGATGTGGATAGTATTAAAAAAGTTTAGCATGTTTTGAATAACTTGGCTAATACAGCCACTGGATAGTGAAGTCAGGACTTGAACCCAGATCTGTTTTGTCTGTTTTCCTTTCCTCTCTCCCTCCTTTTCTTTTTTATGATGAAGGCTGGGATTTTTGCTTTTTTAATTTTTATTTTTTTTTTTTTAAGAATATTTTTATTTATTTATTTGACAGAGAGAGTACAAACAAGGGGAACAGCAGGCAGAGGGAGAAGGAGAAGCAGGCTCCCCACTGAACCTGATGCAGGGCTCGATCCCAGGACCCTGGCAGATGCTTAACTGGCTGAGCCACCCAGGCGCCCCTTGTTTTGTTTTTTAAATGAATGGTATTTTTTTCTTTGTGGAAACTCTGGAAAACACATATTTATCAATTATGCTTGCTGCATAACAAACCACTCAAAACTCAGTGGCTTAAGACAGTATATATTTATTCAGCTCACAGTTCTTTTGGCCAGGAGTTGGGCTCAGCTGGGCAGTTCTAATCTGGGCCAAGCTTGTCAGTGAGGCTTGCTCTCATGTGCGGGATGACTGGGCCAGCACCTCCATGAGGTCTCCAACCTATGACAGATTAGCTTGGGATCATTCTCCCAGGGAAGGAGAGGAAAATCCAAGAGAGCAAGCAGGAGTCCATCAGGCCTGTTGGGGCTAGGCTTGGAACTGGTATAATGCTATTTCCCCTCTTAGTCCATTCCAACAGACTGGGTGGCCTAAAGAACAGACATTTATATTTTATAGTTCTAGAGGCTGTGAGGAGATAAGATTGGTGGTGAGAGCCCTCTTCCTGGCTTGCAGAAGGCCACCTTCTTGCTAGGTACTCACATGATGGAGAGAGAATGCTCTGGTCATGACTGGGGGCCCACCCTCATGACTCACCTATCCTTAATTACCCCTAAAGCCCCCACTTCTACATACTCTCACATTAGGGTTTGGGGCTACAATTCATGAATTTGTGGAGACACAAACACAACACCCTCCACCCTCTTGTTCAGATTCAAGGAGTGAGGAGATAAATTACCTTTTGGTGAAAGGAAATGTGAAGTAATGTTGTAAAGTGGGGTGAATTGCAGCCATTTTTGCAAACTACCGTCCAGAAAATACAAAAATAAACATCCTCTAAATCATTCTTGATACTTTTTTTTTTTTTAAGATTTTATTTATTTATTTGTCAGAGAGAGAGAGAGCGGGAGCGAGCACAGGCAGACAGAGTGGCAGGCAGAGGCAGAGGGAGAAGCAGGCCCCCTGCCGAGCAAGGAGCCCGATGTGGGACTCGATCCCAGGACACTAGGATCATGACCTGAGCCGAAGGCAGCTGCTTAACCAACTGAGCCACCCAGGCGTCCCAATTCTTGATACTATTATCAGAAGATGATTATTGTTACTGTATTGGTGTATTTCCTTCCATTGTTTTGTCTATGCACATATAGAGACAGACTTTCTTTTTAAAAAAAAGAACATGATTCATATCTAAAATCTGATTTGTGTTGTGATAATTTCCCTTAATGTTATGTTATAGGTATTTCCCAGGCATTAAGTATTTCTTGACAGTGTGGTTTAATCTATGATGCATAGGAAACCAACAGTAAATTGCTGTGTTTCAGGCCTATGCTAAATACTTTCACAGTTATCTTGATTAGAAAGCAAGTTTCTTGTTAATTTGCAGGATTTATGGTCTGCTGCTGCAAAGAAAAAACAATGCATTTTATGTGATGAAAAGATCCAGAGAAAATTATAATGGTTAAGATGTATCAGCAATGCCCATTTTTCTCTTGAAAGCTTACTCTGTCAACTATAACTGTCTAGGAAAGGGCAGTCTCTCTCTTGTAAATGGTGGGACACTGACAACAGATGAGACTATTTGCTCTCCATTTCTGCCCATTGCTTCAAGAAACCATTCTGCTGGACTAGTTTAGGTATTAAAGTTACATTGTTGGGAGTTGCAGACTGTTCCAGGGAACAATTCTATTTGTAAAGATTTTTTTTTTAAAGATTTTATTTATTTATTTGACAGACAGAGATCACAAGTAGGCAGAGAGGCAGGCAGAGAGAGAGGGGAAGCAGGCTCCCCGCAGAGCAGAGAGCCCGATGTGGGGCTCGATCCCAGGACCGTGAGATCATGACCTGAGCCGAAGGCAGAGGCTTTAACTGAGCCACCCAGGCGCCCCTCTGTTTGTAAAGATTTTGATTTTGATTCTGTGACCAGAGTAATAGCTAGTTAGAAAAGAAGGTGTAGTGGAGGGAACTCTTCCATTTGTGATAGTAAGAGATTCATTATGTTTGTGAATCAATAGATATAGAGAAGTTGGGATTGTTCCCATTTGAGCTCCTCTGTCCCATTGGCAGGCTCTCTGTCCTGAGTGATCAATCAATAAATATAGCACCTGTGCCTAAAGTCCACCTGTCCAACCTTTAATTTTATAGGTGAAGCCACATCATTATTAATTTATTTGATCTGGCTGTGTTTCAGGATCATGCTGAACATCCATTCTTACTGTACAGTTAGCATAATGTGATAGCATAAAATTTGGAGGCTGAAGACCAGGGTTTAAGCCTGAGCTTTGTGTTGTCTAGCTTTTGAGTATGAACAAATTACTTAATTTTTTTTTGAGTTTCAGTTTTCTCATCTATAATTACAAAAGCTTCATTCAGCGTTCTTAGGGTTATTGTGGAGATTTACTGAGACAATTTATATCTGCACTAATATGGTAGCTACTAGCACTTAGTGGCCTTTGAGTGCTCAAAATGTGACTCATCTAAATTGAGATGTGTGGCAAATGTAAAATGCACATTGGATTTTGAAGACTGACTATGAAAAAAATAAAAGTGACTTAGTGATTACTTTTTTCCGTAGACTATAGTTGAAATGGCAATATTTTGTGCTCATTGAAGTAAATAAAATATATTAAAATTAATTGACTTGTTTCTTGTTTTTTTAAAAATGCAGCGACTAGAGATTTCACAGTTACCTATATGACTCATATTTGTGGTTTGCATTATGTTTCTACTGGGCAATGTTATACTACGTGGAAGTTCTCTCCAGAAGGCATAGTAAAGAATAAATGTTAGCTATAGCTACAGAAAGTGTAGAAGGTTTGAATGGGTAGGGATTCCAGGTGACAGTATGAAGCTTATTATTTTACTAAATTTCTAATGCAAGCTTTATTTAGGCATCTTAATTTTTCCTCTTTAAGTGGAGCAGGGAAATAGTGGAATGATAATCTAATCATGTGAGCAAACAGTAACTGCTAACTGAGTTAAAATGATGCAGGCACTGTGCTAAGTATTATCTTACCTGGGATTCCTTTGGTGCATTTGGGCCTCCTGAATTCCTAGGCTTTAATCACTGTGTTCTGTCTCTGTCTCTTGTCTGTCTCTCTCTCTCAAATTTACTTCACTCTCCTTGACAACATTGTTCTCACAGATCTGTTATCTCCCTCTATGTTGCAGAAAGTGTGGCTCCCACTACTCCTGCTTGTCATCCTTGCTCTAAGGGAGGACTCTGACCTATTCCCTCTGGTTTTAAATTAAAAAGTCCTGTGGAAAGGCCATGTTGACTTAGCTTGGCTTCAGATAGCCACCCCGGAGCCATGGCTCTAATTCCAACACCAGAGGAGGAAGATTTCCTAGAAAAAGGGAGTGTTACTCTTGGTTCATAAGACAATAAGTAAGTGTTCACTGGACCTATGTTATTAATTTAATAAGTACAGCCATTCTGTGGGGATAATAGCTCAATTTAGAAATGAGGAAACTAAGGCTCCAAGAAGTTACATATTTTGTCTAAGTTTAAACATCCAGGCTGAAAGCCCAGATCTGTCTGTCACCAAAGCCCATGTTCATAACTACACTGACAGAATTTGAGAAAATTGGGTTGTGTTGATTGAAGTTTTACTGAATTCACTGTTTGCTATTTTCTCCCCTACCAAATTGCTTTCCACTGAAATCTGTGATAGGAATAAGGGTAAGGAAACTGGAATAAGGATAAGGATAAGGAATAAGGGTAATGAACCCCACAGTAACATGTAAATCTTTCTTGAATTGAAAACCAGTATTACTATGCTTTCCAATCTTGTGTCCGAAGCTTTAAAGGTCATAAAAAGTTCTGCAATAATTATCTTTGTAGTAATGATTTTAAAATATATTTACCACCACTTGGGCATTTTGCTTTTGTAATTTTTTAAAAAAGATTTTATTTATTTACTTGAGAGAGAAAGAGAGTGAGAGAGCAAGCATGAGAGAGCAGCAGAGGGAAAAGGAGAAACAGGCTCTTGCTGAGCAGGGAGCCCAATGTGGGGCTCAATCCCAGGACCCTAGGATCATGACCTCCATGCTACCCAGGCATCCCATGCTTTCGTAATTGCTGATTGTATACCTTTTTTGGGTAGCTATCACATAATTGGTACTCAATAAATATTAGCTACTATATTTACCATACTAACAAATGTTAGCTATTATATTTATATTAATAAATATTAGCTGTTATATCAATTATATTAATACATATTAGGTATTATATTATTATATTATTAAAATTAATATTATTTAAATTAATATCCTATTAATAACATAACATACCTCATATTGTTTTTTGGGGGAACAGCTTTATTAAGACCTAATTTACATACTGTACAATTGTACCCATTTAAAGTGTATCATTCTGTGGTCTTTGGTACGTTCAGAGTTGTGCAACCGATTATATACTTTCTTTTGAGAACTTTCCCATCTCCTTTCACCAACACATGATTTCCTATAGTCTATACAATATAGACATAGTGATTTCAGAGGCAAAGATCAAGAACCATCTTCTGTTATTTATAAACAATATCTGGTCCAAAGGAAATATTCTTTAAAAATGATGATTTGTAAATCTTTCAGAAAGATGATCTGCAGTTTGTGAATCTCTTTGTCAGGTCAAAAAGTAAATTTCAAACAAAAATGATTTCGAAATGCTATAAATCTGCATTTTCCACAATCCATTAGAAATCATTTAATTTACATAGGAAATTATTAGTAAGGGATAGCTTTTTTGGCTGAATTCATACTAAGCAGAGTGATGGACTGCTAAGAGCTCTGACTGGCCAGAATGCCAGCCAGTGCCTTATGTGTAGCTCTGAGGCCTGATGAATAAGAAATGCAATGACTAACCTTCATTGCGTGCTAGGCAGTATACAGAACAACTTTCTCTTATGTCTTTCATGGACACTTCCCCGTGGCATTGGTCATTCATCTATTTAACAAGTATATATCTGGTGTCTGCATTGTTTCAGGTGTGGAGTTAGACCACACATGGCCATGCCTTCACGAAGCTTATAATGTGATGTGGGAAGTCATACATCTAACAGGAAATGTCAATGTAGTGTGTTATAAGTGCTATGTTAGAAGATGTACAATGTGCTGTGGGACAACATGGAATCATATCTAACTTGGTTTTGAGAACTTTGATGGTTTCCTTGGGAAAGTGCTGTCTGTGCAAGGATCTGAAGGGCAAGCAGGAGTTGACCAGACTCTGTTGTAAAGAACCTTTATGTCTAGACTTAGAGGATGGGGATAGGGGAAGTGGTGAGGGCTGAGTCTCCAGAAGGAAGTAGCTTATCTTAGAGCGTGAAGGGTTCGTTATGTTAAATACCTTAGACTGAGGTCAGTGGGAAGCCCTCAAATCGTTTTAAGTAGCCAAGTCGCATAATTGGATTTGCATTTTAGAAGGCTCAGAAGTGAATCAATTTGCTCACTTCTCTGTCTCAATATTCTTATCTTTACATTGAAAAGGATAGCCTACCCTGTATAGCTCCTTTCAACTTTAATTTTTTTTTAAAGATTTTAGTTATTTGTTAGAGAGAGCGCGAGCACAGGCAGACAGAGTGGCAGGCAGAGGCAGAGGGAGAAGCAGGCTCCCTGCCAAGCAAGGAGCCCGATGTGGGACTCGATCCCAGGACACTGGGATCATGACCCGAGCCGAAGGCAGCGGCTTAACCAACTGAGCCACCCAGGCGTCCCAAGCTTCTTTCAACTTTAATCGTCCATACATTTCTGCTATTCTGGAAAAACTTAATTCCATACTGATTTCTAGCTCTCTCAGGTAGCAAGACCTACCTAAGATTATGACCAGTACTTGAAGAGGTGGGTTTTGTGGGGATGGAGTTGAGTGAGATTGGGGATAGGAAGTTGAGTGGATACAGTATTTCCACTGTGAAATAAAGGAAATAGAAAGGTTATGCAGGTTCCTGTGACAATCTCCTGAAAGGGAACTGGTGGATGACTTTAATTTCTCAGCATACGTGGAATGGCACCTTGTTCCCTTCCAATATAGTGAAATCTGATGTTATGTTCCAAAAGTTAAAATGCTGCATTCTGAGATGTTTGTTGATGAAATGGTACAAAGTCTGGAATTTGCTAAAAAGGTAGTTAGGGATTTATACCAAACACGGTTGGCCATGACTTGGTGATTGTTGATGCTCAATAGTGGGTTCAAAAGGATCCGTTATGTAATTTTCATTATATAATTTTCATAATTTGTGTATGTTTGAAATTTTCCATAATAGAAAGTAAAAAGATAGAATAATAAAGATGTTCTGACTTACTACCCAAGTTCCTTATTACTTTAGCACAAATGGAAAAAGAATCAGACTTTTTCCCTTGATCATACTGAAATAAGTAGACTCACAGCTACTGTGTCATAAGCACTAACATTTAGCTTTAAGTTCTTTTTAAAAAAAATTTTATTTGTTTTTATCTATTTTTTTAGAGAAAGAGAGTGATTAGAGAAAGAGAGTGTGTGAGCTGGGGAGGTGGAGAGGGGCCAGAGTGAGAATCTCAAGCAGGCTCCACTCTCAGCCCAGAGCCCAATGCAGGGTTCGATCCCATTACCCTGAGATCATTACCTGAACCGAGATCAAGAGTCAGATGCTCAGCCAACTGAGCCACCCAGGGGCCCCTACTTTGAGTTCTGTATCAATTTTAAGGGCTTAAAATGTTCCAGACTACACTGAGATTATGTTGGCAGATCAGAGAAAGAGAATAACACTCCAAGGAAGTGGCAGTTCTTCTAGGGATTTCAATTGATGACGTAGGCAGAGCTCTGCAGCTCTGGCTGGAGTCAGCCCAAGAAGGCAGTCTCTGGATACCAGGATAAGCTGGAGAAATCACTAGCTTTGGAGTCATAATGGGCATAATGGACTGAGCTATGTGTCAGGTGAAAGAGTGACAAGAAAAAACAAAATAGGTCACATTCATTGAATTCTCACTGTATGCCAGGTACCTGTGTAAGCTTGTTATGCACTTTATACCATTTGATTCTAATGGCTGCCCTGTTAGCTAGATGCCACAGTTTTATAGATGAGGAAACTGGGGAATAAAGAACATACATAATTTGTCTGTGATCACACAGACTTTATATAATTGCCAGTAAATGTTGTGATAAATAAGTAACAAATCTAATGGTTAGGTGTAGGTTTGGATGCACATAACAGACAAAAGTAGAATAACAGTGGCTTAAAATGAAATAGTTTCTCTCTCATCTTTATGAAGTCTAGAGATAATCAGTCCAGGGTTGCCATGATTCTCTGGAATCAGGTTCCTTCTGTTGCTTCATTGTGAAAGTCTTCCATCCTCAAGTTTACTTGATGGTCCAAGATACCTGCTGAAGCTACATATTCCAAACAGAAGAAAGGCAAAAAGAATGGAAGAGGAGAATACCACCCATCCTCCCTTTCAAGGATGCATACTAAAAATTGCACTTATCATTTATGCTTATTTTACAAAATCATTATTATCCTGCCACAACTTACTGTCATGCACATACCTAGCAGATTATAGAAAACTTGCTTGTGGCAGGTCCAAGACATGAAAGATGACTAAGAAGTAGATTTGTCATGCTATATGGCCATGTGCCCAGCTAAAGAGCAAGGGTTCTGTTAGCGTAGCAGATGGATAGGAATATTGAGGATAACTGACAATCACTGCTTGGTCCACACTCTGCTGCATTTAGAGCTCTGGTCTCCCTGGGTAGGCAATGGGTATGGTAATCCTTCTCAAAAGACCTTTCAGATTTAAATGGATAAACAGAATAAC
>RCUC01127586.1:0-12644 GCA_003697995.1 Taxidea taxus jeffersonii
CTTTGATCAGAGTTCCCTTTCCCACCCTTAATCCCATCTTGGGCAGATCCCGTAGCTGTCTGGTCACCTTCAGCTCCTAGGAATCCCGACTGGATCCTCACCTCCATCTCAGAGCTCTGGCCCAGCTCAGTCCTGACCCAAAGTAGAGATCGACAGTGGACACAACATCATCTGCTCTTTCTGTACCTCCTTCCTGTCCTGTGGCTCCTTTGTGGGTCAGTCAGGGACAAGAGGGATTGGAAGTAGAAGGGGCGAAGTATTAGGAACCTGGCACTGTCACGATGCTCTCTCAGCTAACACTGGCTGGAGACATTTCTTATGAGGGTGCACGTTGAGTTCCTTGACAAAGCATGCATTTTCAGGTTAACCTCTTGCAGCAAACTCCCCCCACCTCCCAGCTCAGGTCCTGCTCCTTGTAGTCTCCTAGCCTCTTACTAATGAAGTCCCCAACCCTCAGCAGGCAACTTTCACCAGTGGGCTCATTCTAGATGCTTGAGCGTGGGTACCAGCTACAAGACTTAAGTGCATCCCCCAGTGAGCCACATGGTGGAAGTGAACACCATTCCCACTCCATCCTCTCCTTCGCCTGCCATTTGGGGTGGGACGGGGAGCCTCCAACCAGCTTACTGCCTTCCACATTTCCCAAATTCAGCAGGCTATAGATTTTTCTGGTTCTGAATGCTTCCAAACTGTAGGACATTCAGATGAGTTTGTTCCAAGAACCCTAACATCAAGCTTCTCTTGGACCGGTAGGAGCCCTAGGGCCTGAGCTTCCCTACTCAGTAAACTTCTGGGTCCTTCGTCCCAGGGCCCTCTAATCCCTGTCACAGCAGAGGGGAAAGAATACCCCCCACCCTCCCGCTGTGTGGACAGCTCCCTGCTAACTCCTCTATGCATTTTCAAATTTCTGATTTCAGAAGCAGGTAGGCAATAGAGGTTGGTAATCATCAGGTGAACCTACTGTTTTTTGGAAAGTCCTCAAGGATATTCCTGACATCCTTCTTTAGGAGATGGAATATTTATCACCACTGTCTTCAGCTCTTAGTAGCCTCAAATGCCTAAACACTAAAAAAATTCCCATTCTGTATTCTGAAAGCTTTGATCCCGGATGAGCAGCTACTGGGACTGGTGAAGTTCACCCTCATTAATGGTTCTAGGCATGACTGAAGCATGCAGGCCTAGGAAGGTAGGGTGGGAATTTAGTTACCACCTGGTTTTCTTTTCTAGAGCTCCACGTCCTCTTTCCTCTTCTCCAGAGAGGCATCCTCACAGAGTAAGACATCTTTTGGGCCCTTACTTTTCCCAGAGTAAGACATCTTTTGGGCCCTTACTTTTCCCAAGTGAGAAATTCTAAAAAGGCAGAAATAGTTGTCAAGGAGAGCATAGGTATCAATCTGATAGGACCTTAAGTGCTGCCCAAGTGAGGACCTCTTTCTTGGCTTGGGAACACAAGTTTTCTTGCTGAGAACCTTCTTCAACTTAAATACTTTCAAAGCCCAGGTACGTATGACCTGATGCCCCCTCCAAAAAAAAAAAAATATATATTAAGGGAAACAGTCAGGATCCCTGTTCTCAAGGGTATTTGTGGCCTTGGAACAAAGTGATACAAATATGGAACCAAATGTGTCATTAGATATTAGCTCAACTCAGACGTAAGTAGCCAAATTCCTGCTCTTCTCTTGGCTCTTGGTGCCGTGAATGAAAGGCTTGAGGGAACGTGTTGATGGTGGTTGTGTTTTTCTCTTCCCACATCTGGTGATTCTTTGTTTTTGATGGAATACTGGCAAGCTGCTAGAAGGTTTGATTTCCTTGATGCTGCTCCGTAGTCACCGATTTCTGACTTCGGCAATAACTCTAGTGCCAATCGCCAGCTTTCTATATTTACCGGCAGCTGCTTCAGTGATGTGGAAACAGTTTTCTCAACAGCTGAAAACCATGAAGATCCAGAGTGGGACATTTTGTTCTTTATAAAAGAGCTTAGTTGGGATGAGCACAGGAGGAGTGAACAATCCAGCACGAATCTTTTTGTCTCTGCATCTTTTCCATTTTTCCCAGCATGACATCAGGCTTATGTGGAGAATTTATGGTTTTGTCCAGAAAGGAATGAATGAGCAGCCTCTGTGGCATATACCAGAATACTTTGGTTCAGCCAGTGGTCATCTCCATCTCTGCTTCCGGCCCCACTTTACCAGCTGCCTCACTCTAGACTTTTCAGCATTCGGTGAATGCTTCTCTGTAAACCATTGTCGAAGTCAGTTGCAGAACATCTGCCATCCATAGGACACTGCAGGGCACAGAGGAGTTGAGAAGTGTGGGACACCACCTGTGTCCAGACTGCAGGCATTCTGACCATATGACTGAATAATAAATGGTCCCCACCCCATAAAGCCCTCATGTGCTACTTGGTTCATCCAAAACCCTCAGTGCAGAATGATCAGAGGAGTTGCTATCGCTCTCAAATTGTGTCTCAGCTGCTTTCAAAGCTCTGGGACATCTGGGCATTAATGTAAAGAGAGCAAGACTTACCATCCAGAAACGGGGCGTCTAGTCCTAGCTCTGCTCCCACCAAAGAAAGGTGGAGCCACACTGAGAGGCTAACATGGACCAGGCATTCCAAGTATTGTGCAAAGCATGTCACAGCTGGCATTTCACAGATGAAGAAGTAAGGATTCAGAGATGGTAACTTGCCCAAATTAATCCTGGAGTCCTCCTAGTTCCAAAGCCTGGGCTCTTACCATCCCCTGGCCTTCCATCTCCCTAGATCTCAGCACTGTGCAGGGAGAGACCCCATATGGGTCTGCCAACCCTCCTGAGCCCTACTGTTTTCAGTATCTAAAATTGAAAGCCATCTCTAAAATTTATTTTCTGACTTAAAAAAAAAAAAAATCTACCAACCGGCATCTTCCTTATTATTGTAAATCTTTATTGCCACCTAGTGGGCATGATCTAATCAGAAGAATGAAGAAAAATCAGTTCAACTTGGATTAGAAATTGTCAATTCAAAAAAAATTTGTCAATTCACCTTACTGATCCCATGCTCCTAACCTTTAAAAATTGTACATATGAGTGAATATCATGGCCTTCCACTTAGTCACCTTATAGTAAACTACCAGATGTGAGATCCCCTTCATAAAGATTCTTGTTGAATGCTGGGAAACATAAACTCCAGTTTTAAAAAAACTACATAATGCTTTGTGATCATATAATACACAATCAGCTAATAATGGGCAATACTTAACAGAAATCTTAATCTGCAATAATTTAGAACTTGTATAGCAATTATATTTTTAACTTTATAAATATTTGCTTTTTTTTTTTTACATTCTTGTGGTAACAAAAAAATAATTCAGACAACACAGAGGATATGAAGTAAAAAGTCCTGCACAGGGTAAAATATCTTAAGAGTTTTGGTTTTTCTTTTCAAGAAATATTTTGTTTCCTATACAAGCATGTGTACAAGCACATATATAGACTTTACTATTTTTTTTCTAAATTAGCTTATGCTACACATACTGTTCCATAGGTTGCTTTTTCTAAACTTAATCTATTTGGAGCATCTTTCCATGTCAGCACACAAACTGACCTCATTCTTGTTAACAGTACATACTATTCCTATATTCCAGATTCTACCATAATTAATGTAACCAGCTCCTCAGTAACGCCCCCATCGGCTCTTTTCAGTTTTGTTGTTACAAAAGTGCTATAGGAAATAAATTTCTTTTCCTCAGGGAATACATAGATGGAACATGCCTCTCTCTCTCTCTCTCTCTCTCTCTCTCTCTCACACACACACACACACACACACACACACACACACACTCTTTTGCAAATTTGTTTTGTAGACTAAAATCTTAGACAGGAAATTGCTGGATACCCACTGACCAAAGTTCACCAGAAACACACCTGTAGTCAAAAAAAGGGGAGGAGGGAATAGTGAAATTAGCGTGAGCCACAGCAAGGGAGAACAGCTGGGGGATCATCATGAGTATCTCTGGAGGAAGTGTCATAGGACGGGAGCACTTGGTGAGTGGTATTAAGGGGGAGGCTAGGGAGCAGGAGCCTTTCTGGGCGGGGTGCTGTCAAGATGCAGGAACAGGTCCGTGGTTGCGAGTCTCACCAAGTTTTTCTAGAAGAGAAGAGTTGAAGTAGGCCTAGGAGTGTCACTAGTAAAGGAGCAGCAGTCACACATGTGGTCGGAAGAGGGGGGTGTTTCATCGTTCTGTGCATCGACTGGCCTTGTCTGGGCGTTGCTATATTCCGTGAGTGTTTCTTCTAATCCGCAGAGACACGATGGCCAACCTCCCGGGAAAACTGGGTTGCGTTTGCTCAGCAGCATTGATTTTAACTGTCAGTGGGTGTTTACGTTGCTTTTCAAAAAGGTTGCATCAATTTACATTCTTCTGGGTTCTTTTAAGTACCCAGCTTCCTAACAATGAGGTATTTCATCATCAGAATAATGGTGATTATAATAATAGGAGTTGTTTATAGGGCCACTTCCCATGTGCCAGCCTCAGTGCTAACCATTACTTCATTGAATCCTCATCGGAGGTTTGAGACAGGTACTCATAAGGCCCCAGTTTCCATGAGGAAACCAAAGCTTAGAAAGGGGGGAGAACTGGCCTGGGTCACGTGGCGGGCCAACAAGTTGTTGAGCTGGGCTGGGACCCAGGAACCAGGCCAGCTCCTTCCAGAACCCACACCCTTTACCACAAAGAAACACTTTCTCCTCCATCTGCCTCACGGAAGCCTGCCACAGAGAATTTAAAGCTAAGGAATTAAGAGCTATTCAGTTGATGATCACACATCTTCAAAAGTCTGGTTTAGGATGATAAGGCAGGAAAGTCCCATGAACAAAAATGAGATTCACGGGCCGCTTTCCAGGTGTCTCATAGGTATGGTTGGGTGAGGCGTTCAGCACGCAATGCTCACATGTGCCCTCACTTCATAGAAGCCTAGGAGAGCTTCCTGAAGCTCACAGCCAAGACAGCGTGATGAAGTGTTCTGTGGGCCAGCTGGAGCTTGGGGTGGGGGTATGTCAGCCACCACCAAGGCAGTGAAGGGAGGAAGGACATCCATCCCTTGGATCCACTGAGGTCCCTGAAGTACCCAAGCTCTGTGAGGCTCAGAAAGACTGGATGCAGGGGAAGGAGTGGAGGGACACGGTGCCTAAGTAACTATCTGTTGAGTGCGGGCGGGCGCACGGGGATTCAGAGCTGCCTGCGTGCTCGGATTTTGCAGAACAAACGGGGAGTAACGGGGAGTGGCTGCTCTTTTCCAGACTGTGCCGGCTGCGGGAGAGACATCAAGAACGGGCAGGCGCTGCTGGCCCTGGACAAGCAGTGGCACCTGGGGTGCTTCAAGTGCAAGTCCTGCGGGAAAGTTCTCACCGGGGAGTACATCAGCAAGTAAGGCTGGGGTCCCAGCCCCCATCCCCCACCCCACCCCCCACCCCCGCCACGGGACAGAGTGAGAGACATTCGCTTCCCACCCTCAGTGCGAACTTCTGCTACACAACTTCTTTAGTTTTCATAAAAGGAATTTTATTCTGAGGCTGTTGCCATAGTCTGCCTGCAACACATTTAATGAAGTGGGAATCCTTGCCTAATTCAGCAATTAGCAAAGCTGACATAATGTTACACTATCTGTTGTCATCAATTAAGCATTTAGTCATTTTACTTTCCCTAACTTTTTTTTTTCCCTATTTGGAACTAGTACACCTTTGACCGCCTTCTAGGTCTTGAACATATTTGTAGACACCCCCTGCCAGGAACGCGCCAGCCTGCCAGGAACCGGTCCTGTTAGAGTCCGAGGCTGGCGCAGAGAACAGCTGGAGGCGGGGAAGTGGTGGTTTAATGCAGCTTGGAGAAGCTAGTTCCAGCGGCTACCTTTTGAGCTGAGGAAAGAAAGAATGAGTATATGGGGGTCCAGTGGCAATGAGGGACAGTTTTCCCCCATCAACCTTCCTGTGATTCAAAAAATGTTCTCCAGCCAGGTAAATAATCTCAGCTATTCAAAAAAATTAAGGGAATTTAATTTAAGAATAGAGTGAAACCACAACTGCAAAGGTAGCATGGGCCCGACCCCCTAGAAATCCAATCCCATAGGTCGGGGAGAAGCCAAAACACCTGTATCAGAAGGAAGAAACTTCACAGGTGATTTCTGACGCGCAGCCAAAGAGAGAAGAGTCAGGAAAGCGCCCGGATGTTGAACTAGCCCGGTAGGCTGTGTGGGAGTAGCTAACCGGGCTGTCTGCCGTGGTGCTTTTTGGTTTTTCCACTCAATGGCACACCTAGAAAACTACATGTTTACTGTCCTCTGAGGTAAATAAGGAGGTTTCGAGAGGCTGGATGAGAAGACCCTGTGCCCCTTCAGGGCTTCCTGAGGGCGGAGGACACGTCGTGGTCTCAGCGCCGCCGGGAGGGGCTGGCGTGTGAGCTCAGGGAAGCTGTGAGGGGAAGGTGGCCTTGGGGCCTCCTCAGAGGAGGGTGAACCCTGCCACCACATCTGAAGCCCATCTGGCTGGTGGGGAGAGGGAATGGTGCCCGTGTTTTGCTGTTTGAGACAACAGGGAAGCAGCAGTGGTAATCCTGTGGTGATTTGGCTGTAATTTCTGTGTAGCCCAGAGAACCACAGCCCTCTCTCCGCATCGTTTGGGTCCCTGCGTTGTGACCATGTCTGACCAGGTGTCCAGGCATGCGAATGCTGGGTGGGGGAGAATCACGGCCTGCTTCCATTCTGTGGAGAAGGGCTCTGAGAAATAGGGTCCTGGTGTCTTCCCTGCCCCTCAGCCCCCTCTCAGGAGCTGAACAGCCTTCTGTGTTGCAGGGATGGCGCTCCGTACTGTGAAAAGGACTACCAGGGGCTCTTCGGGGTGAAATGCGAGGCCTGTCACCAGTTTATCACAGGGAAAGTCCTGGAGGTAAGTGGCTGCCGTCAAAGCTACTGTCATTTTCCTCAGAAGTCGTCAGAAACACAAAAGAGGCTCTTATTCCATTTTTCTTTTTTTTTTTCATCTTCACCTCTGGAGGAAGGAGAGTAGTTGTCACGGATGGATCTCTCAGAGATTTAACCTGTGGGGTCGTCTGCAGAGGCAGTTTTTACTCAATGTTCACGCGCAACTGGAATGATGGAGAATTTATCAAGAGTGATAAGGGGACCATGAGGAATTATGGAGAAGGAAGGGTTACATGAGACTATTTTTAGATGTCAGAAAATAGGAAATGAAGAGTGTGTTAGAGCCACATGTGTGCCTGCGTGTGGGAACTGTGCACGCATGTGTGTGCGCCTCTGGGAGTGCGCGCTCTGGCACGTATCCGTGAGGGTGTACAGACTCGGGGGGCAGGGGCTCACAACTGAAGCAAAGGAAGGGAGGGTGAAAGGTGAAGGCAGACACTTCCCCACCCTTAAAAAAAACCACATCCTGTGTGACCCAGAACACCCTGTGGGCTGGGCTGAGCCAAAGCCTGTCAGGTTCAGGTGTGACTCTCGTGCGACAGAGCCTGGTTCCTGCTTTCTCAGCAGCGGCCCCACCAGCGCCTGCCTCTGGGCGGAGCAGGGCCCCTCAGGAGCCAGAGCCCCTCCTGTGGAATTAGGGGCCAGAGTTCAGAGGGAGTCACTGCCCCACTCCCCCCCCAACCCCGGCCGCCGGGGCGTTAACCAGATCTGATAACAAAACAAAACAAAACCTTCAGATCCATGCCACATTTCAGGGTGGAGAATGTGTCATGGGCAGAGGTAAGTCAGGACGCCGAGCCGCCGGGAAGGCGACCAACAGGTCCTGCAGCTTCCATAGACACCAGGGCACCAACGCCTCATAAGCCATTCAAGCCTCCCAGCGGGGCGTGTTTCAGGGACACCGGGCATAAATCTGACGGGCCCGCAAGTGTCTGTGGGCAGCTTCTGTGGGCTTGCACAGCGAGGTCTAGCACCGCTTTCCTAATCCCACGGCGAGCTCGGGGCTGCCTTTCTCTCCAGGAGACGTAGAAGGGCCAGTGTCGGCTCTGTGCTACGACCTGGTGTAGCCAACTGGATTTGGGAGATAAGGAAGGGGCTGCTAGGGGCAGCTGTCTTTTACTCAGGGGTAGGGGGCTCCAGTTAAGCAGGAGTGGCCTCCAGAGAGGCCCGGAGGTGAGGACACCCGCAGCAGAAACAAGTCAGATGGGCAGGAGTGCAGGTGTGAGAGATGATGCTGGGGCCGGTGATCATCGGTCAGAGCATGAGGACTTCGAGAGTCACACTCAGGACTTGGGCCTTTATCCGAAGAATGGCGGGAAGCCATTGAAGTGACTGTAGTTAGAGTCGAGCGTGACGGGATCACATTGCTGCGTGAAGAATGCATGGGTCGGTGCCTGGGTGGTTCAGTCGG
The DNA here is from genome assembly GCA_003697995.1 of Taxidea taxus jeffersonii. Lineage (NCBI taxonomy): Eukaryota > Metazoa > Chordata > Mammalia > Carnivora > Mustelidae > Taxidea > Taxidea taxus. The sequence continues at coordinate 8,366 of RCUC01127586.1, forward strand.
TTAAGCATCTGACTCCTGGTTTTGGCTCAGGTCATGATCTCAGGGTGGTATTGAGCTCTGCGCTCAGCTCAGAGTCTGCTTGAGATTCTCTCTCCCTGTCCCTCTGCCCCTCCTGCTCATGCTTTCTCTCTCTGAAATAAATACATAAATCTTTAAAAAAAAAAAAACCAGAATGCATGCAGAACCACATCCACGGCTCCTCTATTCCCAACAGCCAGAGACAGAAACAACCCAGTGTCCACACGTGGATAAACGGACGAACAAAATGTGGATATAAAGACAAGGAATTCTGACACCTGCTACCACATGGATGAACCTCGAGAACATTATGCTAAGGGGAAGAGGCCAGACACAAAAGGCTGTGTACGGTTTGCTTCCATTTAGAAGAAGTATCCAGAAGAGGTTAATCCACAGAGACAGGAAGCAGACTGGTGATTGTGTGGAGTTGGGGGCAGGGGGGGCAGGAAATAGGGTTAAGTGCTCATCAGTCCCCAATAGGAGCGAGCGGCGGCGTGTTTTGGAACAAGATAGAAGTGGTAAATGCACGACATTGTGACCGTCCTCAATGCCACAGAATGATTCACGTTTAAATGGTTAATTTTATGGGATGTGAATTTTACCTCAAATTTCTTTACAAATGGTTGGAAAGGGGGTGAGGGTAGAGACAGGAGACTCTTGCAGAGCTCAGGGCACAAAACAGTAGGAGCTTTGGGGGAGGGGGTGCGGTGACCAGAGAGGTGGACCCACCCTCCACACACAGTTGGCGGGAAGGAGGAGTTTTCATGGCCTTTTCAATGGTTTTAAGAGTTGGCCCAGGGGTGCCTGGATGGCTCAAATGGTTAAGCGTCTGCCTTCAGCTCAGGTCATGATCTCAGGGTCCTGGGATTGAACCCCGCATCTGGCTCCCTGCTCAGCAGAGAGCCTGCCTCTCCCTCTCCCCCTGCTGCTTCCCGTGCCTGTGCACTTGCTCTCTCTCTTTCTCTCTCTGTGTCAAATAAATAATTCTTAAGAAAAAAAATAGTTGGCCCAAATGTGGTCAGTGCTGGGTTTTTGGCCCTCGGTGAAGCACCCCTGCAGGAAAGCTATTGACGAAGATGGTGTGCCCTCTCCAGAGGGCAGCATGAAGTCCAGGTGGTCAGACCACAAGACATAAAGTGCAGTGGTGGGTGCTTCCCACCTATCCTTTGAACATCTCTCTCCCTCCCTGGAGCTCAGGAGGGGGTGGGGCACAGCATTTCCTTTGGGGTTCCCAAGTTTGATCTGTATAAGACTGAAATAAACCCACTGAATTGGGAGCAAGGAGGAAATTTCATTTTAAAACAACAATAATAAAATATCAGAACCATCTCCCAGATGTCTGGCCGTAGGAAAAGTGGTGGGAATGGCACCAACCCTAGCCCCCAGATTTGAGCCAGCCACGTTTACAGAAGGCGCACATCGAAACAGCTGTCTCAGTCCACGGATGGAACTGTGTTCTTCAAAAAGACTTGGGGAGGCAGCAGGCAGAGGGGTGCTATTGATGACCTAGGATTTTGTTCAACAGCTGTGAGAAGGAATGTATAAAATATGCCAGATCCAAGAACATGCCATTTTAAAAAAAAGATTTTATTTATTTATTTGACAGATTTAGAGAGAGAACACAAGCAGGGGGAGCGGCAGGCAGAGGGAGGGGGAGAAGTGGGCTCCCTGAGGAGCAGGCAGCCCGATGCAGGGCCCGATACCAGGACCCTGGGATCACGACCCAAGCTGAAGGCAGTCGCTTAACCAACTGAGCCACCCAGGAGCTCCAGGAACATGCCATTTTACAGAAACATCTGCTTCCTCTGGCTCCCCCCGAAGTGGGGGTTTTCGGTGGCTGCTGGAACTCCTCACCAGATTGGCTTCAGGTTTCAGTGAGATCCGTCTGTCCCGTGGACATCGTGGAGGCTTTACACACAGTGCCTGCAGAGCTGGGACTTTCGGGAGTCATTTGTACAAACTTCATGGTAGAGTTAAGACCCACCCAGCCGGCGTGCCTACCTCTTCAGGAGGGTGTGATCTAGAAAAACATCCTGCCTATGTAGCAAGCACAGGTGACCAACTTCTGAGTCAGCTTGGCTTGGTGACCCCTCTAAACCAGGACAGTCTCAACACTCCACCCTCCTCCTGTGCCTTCACTCTCCGACCCCATCACTGAAACATTATGATTGTGAATCTGTAAAACTTCGATCACCGCCTTTTGCTTTTTCCCCTTCCATTTTAAAAATGCAGTAAAATCCACCTGACCTAAAATTTACCATCTTCATCACTTTAAGGTGTACAGTTCAGTGGGATTGAATATATCCATCAGATGGTGCCCCCATCACCACCATCCATCTCCAGGACGCTTTACCACTTGTGGAGTGGAGACACTAGCCCTGACGACAACCATCCTATTCTCTGTCTCTGTGAAGCTGACTACTCTAGGCACTTCATATAAGTGAAATCAGAGAGTATCCAGGGCTGTGTGTGTATGTGTCTGGCTTATTTTACTTTGCACAATGTTCTCAAGGTTCATTTATGTTGTAGTATGTACCAGAATTTCCTTCCTTAAAGACCGAATGATATTGCATTATATGGATATACCGTGTTTTGCTTATCTGTTCTGGGATCCTTATCTTTTTTGTTACTGTTGTTTTTTTTTTTTTTCTAATTGATTATATCCATAGAGATTGTAAATGTATCAGTTTCCTGAATCTGCTCTTACATCAGGGACTTAAAACCACAGAAACTTACTCTCTCAGGGTTCTAAAAGCCAGAAGTCCAAACCCAAGGTGTCAGCAGGGCCATGCTCCCTCCAGAGGCTCTCCGGGGGAACTCTCCCTTGCCCCTTCCAGCTCGTGATGGCCTGTGGCTTCGTGACCCTGATCTCTGCCTTCCTCTACACAGGACCTCCCCTCTGTGTCTTCTCTCTGTGTCACTCCTCCCTCTGCTTTGCTCTTAGAAGGACACTTGTCATTGGATTTAAAGCTCGCCCAGATAATCCAGGATGATCTCGTCTGAAGATCCTTAGTTTAACGATTACACCTGCAAAGGCCCTTTTTCCAAACATTCACAGGTTCCAGAGATTTTATGTGGACATATCTTTTGCACCCTTTAGATGCACTCCAGTAAAGCTGGGAACTTAGACAAGTGTCATCCAGTGACCCTCACTAAGCATCAGAGGTGTCCTGTAGCCTCCTCTCTGGGTGCTTTCACCCGAGATGCCTCCAGACACCTGAGGAAGCTTTGGCTTCACAGACTGGGGAAGAGGGTCTTCATGTATTTTAACAAGAAGGGTTCCATGTGATAGGGAATCCGAAATCTACTCTTGGCTCTGGAACTCCCAGCTGTGAGTTCCAGAGCCAACCTTAGGCAAGTCTCTCAACTTCTTTGAGCCTCAGTTTTTCAGCACAGGCATTAAAAAATATATCCAAGCCTTGGACTGCTTGACTCTGAGTTTCTTTGGTTCTTAGGACCTGAGCTCCATAATTCTCGTGTCTTAGGTCTAAAGGATCGGCGTCAGCAGTTCTTTCTCCTGGAGAGATCTTCCTGTAAACTGGCAGGCAGCATACACTCAACTTGTAGCTTTATTTGTCATTAGCTGGCTTCCAATTTTGTTTTTAGCAAGAGTCTCTTTTTCTGAGAAGTCTTGCTATAAATGGCTTTAAAAGCTTATGCTAATTAACCTATAAATTCAGGAGCGTTCTGAAGATGTTTACAACCTGCCTCCTAATTAAGTCCAGAATCAAATTAGTGTGAAATACTCGAGTTTGCTAATAGCCTTCTATCTCCATCTGTATCTTGAAACTCTCCTCTGAAGCAACCTTCCTCCCCCTTTTTCTTCCCACCCCCGATTGCTCCTCTCCTTGTGCTTTAGCAGACGAAGGGTACAGGAAGTTACAAGAGACTTTAGATCTTAGACTTAGATCACAGATGTCAGCAGACATCAGGCATCCCTTTTGTATGAATTTCCTTCCATCTTTGGTTAATGGCCCTTGGAGATCTCTTATTCCTGCAAAATTCCTTTCCTGGGCACAGGAACGTTGTTACCTGCCAGCTTATTTAAAAAAAAAAAAAAAACAACAAATGTCAGACTGGAACTAGAAGTGTTGAGGGTAAAGAGAAAGGGTTTGTCCCTTGACCCCTCCCCCTGGTCTTGGACTGTCCCATCAGCAAACCAAAGTCTTGAGCCATTCCATCGGCAGTCTCTCAGCACTCTTGCACAATACCCTTCTGCCGGGGGCTCTGTGTCTACCCAGGACTCCAAGGATTCCTTCCC
>RCUC01127587.1:0-18125 GCA_003697995.1 Taxidea taxus jeffersonii
TGATCCACCCAAGCATCCTTGTTAAATAATTTTATTTTCTTGGGCACCTGGTAATTTAATCTTCATTTCTAAGATAATTATCTTTTCTTCCATTTTGAAATTCACTCTCTTTTTATTATTTCCTGTTTTTATCCATTTCTGTTCTTAGTGCATGTATTTCTTATGCAAAATCTTTTCTTTCATATCTCCAGATGCTATTTTGTATATGTTGAATTCAGTTTTGAGTGTTCTTTTATCGTTTTCTTCTGCTTCATGGTTGTTTTCTTGGAGGCAATTTTAATCAGTGGAGGTAGTTTTGAACTTACTAGGATTATTTGTAAGAAGTCTGTATTTGCTTATTCATCGCTTTCTGTCCATTTTTTAAAATTTTTTTAAAGGTTTTATTTATTTATTTGTTAGAGAGAGAGAGAGCAAGCACAGGCAGACAGAGTGGCAGGCAGAGGCAGAGGCAGAAGCAGGCTCCCTGCTGAGCAAGGAGCCCGATGTGGGACTTGATCCCAGGACTCTGGGATCATGACCTGAGCCGAAGGCAGCCGCTTAACCAACTGAGCCACCCAGGCGTCCGGCTTTCTGCCCATTTGTATAGTATCGGGTTCTTCTTGTAGTAATGCCCTTTTCCATCTGTGTAGCAATGTACAGATTCTTGAATGGTTTGGGGGGAGTGAGTGGAGCCAGGGGTTTTTCGCCTCTGATTTTTGAATGTTCTTTATCTTGCAGGGCCCTAAACTTCCCCCTAAATTTCTTTTCCCTTCACCACCTAATTGCTATAGGGTATTTCTCCTTTCATTTGTGCCTTTCTGCTTCCCCAGCAGCTCTTCATTGCAAAGACTGCCACTTGAGATCACACCTACCTACAAGTTTCTGTTTGTTAGACCATACTTGGATCTAGGCATTCTGTATTCTTAAATTATGTCGAGAATGTGGTTTTTATGTATCCTATTTTTTCCTTCTTGTTATGCCTTGTCAATTTTGAAGAAATGTTTGGAGCTATGGACATAGGTGGATTCTATTGTCTTTATTCTTTCTCTTTTTTGTATCTGTACCATATCAGTAGAATGTGCCTCCTCCTTTTTCTTAAAGACATTATTTATACCTTTTACCTTTTTTCTCTTTAGCTTAAGTCAATTTTCAGCCTTTATTCATTTAATCATTAACCCAATAAATATTTATTCAGTAGTACTCCTCGTAGGCACCATTCAAAGTGGTGAATTCAACAGTGACAGACTGCCAAAATCCCAGTGAATTCTGGTAGAAGTAAATAAAAAACAAACAAATAAACATGTTGTGGTAGGTGCCACAGAGAAGAAAAAAATCAGGGGAAAAAGGTGTAGGGAGTACTGGAGTAGACGAGGGTGTGTTGTAAATGTACATAGGTAGTTAAGAAAAGGCTTACTAAGAAGGTGATAAGTGGTTAAGGAACAAGGTATGGGCATCTGGGGAAAGGGTTTTCCAGGCATAAGAATCAATGGGAGCAAGATGCCCAGAATGGGAAAAGACTTTCTATGTTGCTGGTACAGTAAGAAGGCCAGCATGGCCTTCTGTTAGCACAGCATGGCCTGTGCTAACTGATGAGGAGAGGGCTAGATAATGAGGTCAGAGAGGTAAGAGAAGGCCAATTTAGGAAGGGTCATTGAAAAGATTTTGGCTTTCATTCTGAGTGAGAAGAGAAGACATTGGAGGATAGAGGGTAGGGAAGGGACATACTCTGACTTTCACTTCTAATATATCATTTAGTAGAATTTGTTCAGAATAGACTGGACATAGAGGCAACAGTAGGTACAGAAACATAAATCGGGAGACTGTTGCCATGATCCAAGTGAGATAGGATGATGGCTTGGACCAGGATACTTACAGCAGAGGAGTAGGAGATGGTCAGATTGTTGATCTATCTTTAAGGCCATTGGGCCTGAGAATTACGGTTCTTCAAAGGTTTTAAATACCCTCCAGATGCTAAAGCAACAGCTATGTTGTTGTATATCAGCAGGTCCTGCTATCCTGAAGTTCTTCAACTTAACTAGAGTAAATCCACTCAACCTTTAATGTATTTATTGGACATTTAGTGGTACTTACTGTGTCTCTGGCACTGTGCTAAGTGCTAAGGATATAGTTGTATCCTTACAGGCAGATGGGGTCACTGCTCTCATGAAGCTGGTGACCTACTAGGAAGACAGATCTTTAACATATGGGATAACTATTTAATGTCTTAATGAGAAATGCTACAAAAGAAAAATAGAGGTTTCTCTGAGGACCTTAACCTGGTTGAGGGGTGGAAGAACAGTCTTAACCAAAGGTAAGCCATATGCTGAAACCAGTGACACATTTCTCCCTTTCCCACAGTGGTCCCAGTCTGCTCTTGGGGACACTGCTGCTTCCCTACAATAATAAATGAGGGCACTGGAATGGATACTAGATCAGTCACAGATACCACTCTAATGTCTGTATTCTTTCATCCTTTTTTTTTTTTTTATAATGGCAGCTATGTTGTTGGTTCAGCTCTGTGTCCTCTGGGATCAGCCTTCTCATCTAATATGGTTCAGATGAACAGATGCAGGTTGGGGCTTTGCCAGCTATTTCCCATCTCTGTATCTGATTCTACCCATCAGTTATCCAATCATGTCTATCTTATTTATCCAACTAGTAAAGATCGTTTTGAATTTCACTGCTCTTCAAAGACTTGTCACTTCTGAATATAATGCAGAAACTTAAGGAGGATGCGTCTCTTGTAGTCATCCTGCTCACTGACTTAACAGAAAAAAAGAAAAAATAATAGTTACTGCCAAAGACCAGCAGACTAGGAAAAAAGATTGTCCTACAGAAGTAGCAACCTTCCTACTTGGATATTACAGAGAAATGCCATTTTTATGACTCTGTTTTTACAAGTCTCTAAGAACAGAACAGGACATATGTCATTTGTTTCTTTTTTTATATTATCCCTTTAATACTCTAAATCCTGGGTGTTACATCAAAGGTGTTTGAGAGCATCTTTTGTCTATATGTGGATGATCGTAAGCCCCGGTCATTTCCAGTTCAAGATTTCTGTTTTGTATTTTCCCTTTTCAGCCCAGTCGCATTGCATTAAATCTCTAGATGGATTGTGTCTGGTAAAAGATACACATATTTTCCTGGCGATCCCCTTTGCTATAATCCAGTGCGAGAACTGCAGCTCATATTTTAGATGCATGGGAAAAGGAGGGGCATAGACCGTGGGACCAAAATAAACAGATGGTTGCCTTGACAATCTGTAAGAGGCTCTTTCATGGGGATTTTTCATGGTTTTCTTTTGAAATAAACAGTGAGACAGTGATACAGTTACTACCTCGTGGACCTCCTGCAAGCTACCCCATGGCTTACAAACTGCACAAAATAAGAAAATGCCTCTGCCGGGAAGCCACCTTTATCTGGTTTGACTCCTTGGAAGTCCCATCCCGCATCACCCAGGAAATGTCTCTGGGACCTGTTGTCCAGGCAGCTTGCTAGTGTTGTGGATGTGAACACAAGTGAGGCATAGCAAAGGGGCCGTGATATTTAGGGGAAGACAGATAGGAATAATCACTACCACATGAAGCAGAATGTCATTAGCAAGAGCAAGGATACAGAATGACATGATGTCACAGGGAGGAGAAAATTCCCTCTAAATGGGAGGATCAGGGCAGAAGAGGGGAGGTGGCTAGACTGGGACAGGGGAGTCCAGTCTGAGCAGGAGATTTGAACCTGACTGGGGTGATCTGGGTGCGAGAGGGGTAAGGAAGTCCAACTTCAAGGAAGACAAACAGAAATAATAAAATTGAACATTTTAACAACTGACTCATACACATGGTTTCTGCTATGTCAATTCGAAGTGATTTGCACATGGGTTTGTAAATGTATGTTAAAAAAAATACAGTAGAGGCGCTTGTTCCAAGTTCTAAAAATATTTATTTCATAAATGTGTTTGAATTTCCTTTTATATTTTCATATGCTCAGATCCCTTATCTAGATTAAAACATAACACAGACTGACAATTGTGTACGGCTTACAGATAAAAAAAAAATTGCCTTGAACTCAACAAGTGCAATGCAGTAAGTAAAACACAGTGGCTGAGGGCGTAAGCTTTGGAGTCAGATCTGGGTTGAAGACCGTACTCTATTGTTTCCTAGCTTTATGTTCACTGGCAGGTTAGGTTGTGCAATCTTTGAGCCTCTGTTTTCTTGTCTGCAAAATGCAGAGGATAATAGGGCTTATCTCATATTGTTTTGTGAGGGTTCCAGGAGGGGTTTTTGCAAGCCCTGAGCACAGTGCTTGGCATCTGTTAATAATCAGTGAGGATTCATCATTGGCAAAAAAAAAAAAAAAGAGAGAGAGAGAGAAAATTTTAAATTCAAACTTCAAAAGCTCTAAAAATGAATGAAAAACATACATTTTCCCAGTTTTTATAAGGCTTTGTTATAGTATATAGTGACAATATTTTTCAAAAGTTTTCAAATTTATTTTTAATTTTAAAGATAGTGTATGATTATAAAAATTGAAACAATATAGTTAAATAAAAATCTTTGGTTAAAAATTAAAAAATAAAAATAAATAAAATTTAAAAATTAAAATAAATTAGTTATTGCTCTAAAACATAGAGCATTTATAAGGTTTTTTCTGAAGGTATATACCAACAGACCTTCTAACTTTTCTAAAGGCTCACTCATGTTCCAGTGTATGAAAATATGCAAAGAATTAAAACCATCTCAAACTTTTTAAAATACTGAGAACCAAAATGTCCCAGATTTCATCAGCCTATGAGGTCACAGCTTCCTTTTATGCCAAATTACAGTAGTCTAAACCTCCATTCTGTATGTCTTCAAGAAGTCCAGCCTTTTTTTCAGATATTCAAACACTTTGGAGACTCCTTAGAAAATTTTATGGTGGAGGGTACCTCCCTCCCTTGGCTTGCTACCATGTTACATGTCCAGTTTATCTCCCTCAAAGGAAGTTTCACTGAGCATTTTTCCACTTCTAAAGGCCCAAGGGAAGGAGCTGTCATTTCCTATCCCCAGCCCAGGGCCCCAGCCTGATTTCTTCAGTGACCTCTTCTCAGGACGTTTTGTCTGGGCACGGGGGAGGGGTCACTTCCTGCAAGTAAAGTCTTACTCCTACCAGGTGGCCAGGTGGCCCTCAAAAGACAAAAAACAGGCCCTGGACTTTGATATCTAATTCTCATTCCCAACTAGAAAGAGCCAGGGCACATGGAGGGGATGGCTGGTCCCAGATCTGAAGTAGGAAATATCCGAGATAAGCCTAGCATACAGAAGGCGAGGAATGTAGAGTTATGTTTAAAGAGCACAGGGACCAACAAGAAGGTGCTCTCATTGGCCAGGGATGAAATAAACCGAGCATCTAAAAAGGATAATAAATGCAACTGACTAAGACACACTGTGTGTATTAACATAAAAATATGTTTGTAATGATATTTTGAAAGAGTGAGAGAAAGAAAACAACCTCACTGGGTACCATCACACCACCGAGTCTTCCTTCAAAAAATTGGCACTTGAAAGGATTAAGCACTGATCCCATCTTTCCTGTAATAAACTGTATTGCAGGGAACTGAAGTCACCCTAGTTGATGATGAAAAATTTTTTCTTACGTAAATAATTCCAGCTAATAAATGCAGAAGTGTGATGGGGTAAGAACATCCTATTCTAAGTCCCAGTGAAATAATTGATTCAGGAATAATCACTAATAGATGAAACCATCAGAGGAAAGGTTGATGGGGTATTTTACAAGGAGGAGGTGAGGCTGTCACATCTGATCCACTGTAGCTTCACTAAAAATGGGCCAGCCAGACATCATGTGCTTCTTGATGGGATATAATATAGTATGCACACAACATCACAGCTGAGATATTGTTGCCCAAGTAAATGAAGCCTGAATCTCATCCAGCCGCAAGAACATTTCATTTCAGGGATGTAGGAACAAGGGAAATGACATGAAAAAGGAAGCAAAGAGGCAAAACCCAGTTTCTGAGCAAGTCAAGGCCCAGGGCAGGGCCGGGGGGGTTGTTAGAAAGGGGAGGCGGGGGGGGGGGGGGGGAGACGACTCTGGGTGGCTCAGTGGTTAAAGCCTCTGCCTTCAGCTCTTCATGATCTCAGGGTCCTGGGATGGAGCCCCGCATGGGGCTCTCTACTCAGCAGGGAGCCTGCTTCCTCCTCTCTCTGCCTGCCTCTCTGCCTACTTGTGATCTCTGCCTGTCAAATAAATAAATAAAATCTTAAAAAAAAAAAAAAAAAGAAAGGGAAGGCCGGGGGAGGGCACTGGGGTTGACAAACTAGGTCTAAGAGACAACACCAAGTGTAGTTTGTGGACCTAGTTTCTCAAGAAAACCAGCTAAACCAGTAAAATAATTTGAGAAGTCAGGAAAATTTTGTTACGAAGTAGCCATTAGATGCCAAGGATGTATGATTTGGTGTTTGGTGTTTTAATGACATTGTGATTATATAAAAACGTTCATAATTTTTAGCAATGCATAATAAAGTGTGCCGGGTTTTGCTTCAAAATACTTTAATTAGGAAAATCAAAGGGACACGTGGAAATAAAGTAACAAAAATCTCTGTAATTGCTGAATCTGGGGGTTGGAGGCATGGAAAAAAACAAAAAAAAAAAGGAAAAAAGGGAATAGAGGAAATGTGCCAAAATCTTGACCGCTGTTGAAACTAGAAATGGGTATATGAAGGTCCTTTGTATTTATCCTTCCATTTTTTAGTAGATTTCAAGCTTTTTAACATGTAAGGAAAGAGACATGGCACAACTCTAGGACATTAGTGCACTCTCAAAATCCAGGTTATTTGCACTGAGATCTTACCACACCTGCAATCTCAGCAATTCCCTGTAGGATGGGCTGGGCCACCCCAGTCACCTGCCCTTACTGCCTTCTGCTCAAGAAAGGAAACTGGAGGGCACTTGATGTCATGAGCACTGGGTGTTCTAGGCAACTGATGATCACTAAATTCTACCTCTGAAACTAATAAAAAAGAAAATTCAGGCAGCTTTACAGAAATAACTTAAAAAACCCTAGGATACCAACAGGCAAAGACTATAGATACATAATTCACAAAAGAGAAAATGCGTATTACTAAGGAACAAATTACTTGTGCAAAGAAATGCAAATTTGAAAGTACAGTGGTTTTTAATATCTACTATTAGTAAGTGTTAAAAATAATAAGCTGTGAATAAAAGGTGGGGGGGGGCTGAATCCTGGCTTTCTTGTGCAGCCTCCTGAATCTCACCCTAATCTCCCATGGGCCACTGGGTGGGCAAGCACTCCCATGCATCATCCAAGAACAAGAAGTAATTTTCTAGTATGGTGCAATCTACATTCTAATGGAGAAAGAAACAGTTTCCTAAGGTGCAGAAAGACAATTGTGCCAAAGAAGGCATGCTTTACATTACTGTGGGGAGAAGTACATAATGGTGGTTCTTGGCACCTCCCCAGGTCCTGCTGGTTCCTTCTACAGCAGGGGCTTTGCTCTATCCGTGACTTGATCAGATAGGTACCTCTTGTGCAAGGACTGTCTGTCTCCAGGTAGAATGCAAACCACCACTTTAAAATAGATAGATAAAGAGATAGATAGTTGTGGTTAAAATACACGTGATAAAAAATTTACCATTTTAACCATTTCAGTGGACATGAGTTCAGGGGCATTCCACAAATTTGCATTTTATGCAACCAATCTCTAGGATTCTTTTTATCTTGCAAATACCCACGCCCTAGCCCCTAGCACCACCATTCCACTTTCTGTCTCTAAGGATTTGACTGCTCGGGGTGCCTCATACAGTCTCTTTGTCTTTTCGTGACTGGCTTACTTCACTTAATATCCCCAAGTTACATCCACGCAGAGGCATGCATCAGAATTTCCTTCCTTTTTAAGGCTTAATCATTTTTCACTGTATGGATAAATCACATCCCATCCATTCATCAGTCAGTGGACACTTGGGTTGTTCCCGCCTTTGGGCTGCTGTGAACATGGGTGCACCAAGGCACTACTTCTTGCAATAGAAAAGTCTTCTCCCAAGGTTTCAAAAGTCCCAGGGACAGCTCTCAGTGCAGGTTTTAGCTCAGGGTGGCGTGAGCTTCTCTCCCTCTGAGAGGTGTGTCCAGGCTTCCTGCTTCAGAGAGCAAGCCTGTGTGAGAGGGAGGGAGGCTTGTACCTCTGACATGACCTAGCCTGGGCTGTGCTCACTGTCTTCCACCAGTGCCCTCTATTTTCAAACAATAAAAATTAATTAATCAATTAATTTAAAAAAACAAACACACACATGCTGGCAGAGGGTAAAAAAAAAAAGTGGAAATTTGCTCCCTTATTCCTATTTCCCATTCCCCAAGGGTAAGATGTTCTTCTGTGAACAGTGTGCATTTTCCCAGAAGCTTTCTTCTGGACATTTACAAATGGGTCTATGTGTATAGTTTGGCTTTGTGTTTTATAAAAGTTTATTTCCTCAACAATGTTTCCATATGGTGGAAAGGTGCTGGATATCTAGGATGTTTCCCATTTTTATGCTGTTAGAAATACGCTAAATGGAATATCTTTATGCATATATCCTTGCATATTTACATGAGTATTAATGTAGGAGATATACATTTAAAATTTTGATAGGAACTTAATTTAAATACATACATACAATTTTGGTAGATAGAGCCATGTTTCCTTCCTAAACAACTGTGCTAAGTTACCTGTTAGTTTTCTGTTTTATTTTGTTTTTTTTGAGTATAGTTGTTACCCAAGTGTTTACCGGTGAGCTTTGAAGAAAGGTTTGAGCTTACTTTTTCAAGTTTAGGGCATACTTTTAGTCTGTTTGTATTTGATCACCAAACATCCTTGTCCTCTCTCCAAGCAAAATGAAATAGCCTGCACTCCTTAATTCAAACCTCCTTGGAAGATCTCAAGTTAGTAAAATTATCTAATTTTTACAACTATTGTCTGCTCATAATCTTACAAATTTAGCCGGCCAGGGGGTAATTGTACATTTCTTCATGTGGTACATTGCAGGATTTCTTCTTTGAGTTATCAGGAATTATCAAGTTGACCTCGTAAACATTTGCCTCTTTTATTTTTAAGATTACGTAAATATGTTTTCAATACCACATCTCTTTTGGGGGAAAAAAAAACTTTTGCCTCCATCTCCCAAAATTATTCATTGCCTGGAAAGATCAAGTCCTCTAGGGCTTTTATGCTAGTATGCCCAGCAGAAAGATCTGCCCCAAACCCCAATTTTAATTACTTAAACCACTTGAATGGTCTGTGGATGTCTGCTTCCTCAAGCGATTCCACAATGATATCTCAATTACAAAGACACCATCGAATAAGGCAAATTTGTTCACCGCACACCGATTTGAAAACGAGCCATTGGTGGTCCCCAGCAGCAAGCAGTACTCAGAGGAGGAGCTCCATGGAGGAAAGACCATACACTTCACGCCTGTAGGTATCTGTACTTCTCAGGAACACAGCAAGCCAGTATTCCAGCAGAGCCCAGTCCCTCCCGGCGCGGCGCTTTCCTCAGGGCTCAGTCCAGAGTACCGCTGGAAGACCAGGCTCTTCTTTTGTGTTTCCTGCGTCCTCTCCAGGCGTGTCTGCGGCGCGCAGAGGCGCATCTGCGCTTAGGGGCGGGTGGGAGCGGCCGCGGCGCCCGGGAAGGGCAGGCGCTGGCCTCCCAGGGAGCTGGCGCTGGGAGAGACTCGCTGGTTCTGCGACTATTGATTTGCCTCCTTCAGAGGATTCCAGGGGCAAAGTGACCCTCCCAGCCGCCTGTCCCTCCCTTCCCAGCTCCCGCCCTGCCCCTCCCCGCAGCAGGAGCCTAACGCCGCCGCCGCCCTGCGCTCCTCCTCCCGTTCCTCTGGCTCCGGATTCCCGAAGTTATTAGGAGAAATAAGGTAGCCGAGGGGACCACATGGAAGTTGTGACAGCTCCCGGCGGCGCACCCCTCTCGCCTGAGCCATTACCTCGCCTTAGGAATTACCCGCTGACACGTTGAATGAAGGAGGGCCCCTTGCCAGCCAGCCTGCGGGATGGGCCACTGCTGCTCCAAGCCTTATAACTGCCTTCAGTGCCTGGACAAGACGGTACTTGCCTTCCTCCTCCCTCCTCTCCCCTCCCTCCTTTGAAAGAGCAGAGAGAAAGCCTGAGCCAGCCACCTCTGTCTCTCTCCCCTCCTATGTGTGTGCGCTTTGTTGGTGAGCCCGAGGCTGCCCTTACTGGTTCCAGTGTGCTGAACTGTGAGTGCCCTTTGCAGAAACATTTGGTCTCACCTACTCTGCAGTGCCTTACATAATTCTCTATTCCTACAGTCTTAAATGCAGCTGTTGCATTTGCCCGAAACAGCAGGGCTCCGCTCAAACATCTTGAAATCCAGACTGCCAAGAAATCCTTGGAATATTCCTAATGCATTTTAATGTACCTGTGAAACCCCAGACGCTCCGGTGGGGAATTTAGATGAGCTAGACATGCTTCTCTTGGCCAACTGCTAACTTTGAAAGTTTGCCACTCTTTTTTATAAACAACAGCCATCCTTGTAATTTATATTCTTAAGGTCAGAAAAGAAAGCAGGGTGCTGTTGTCCTCGCTGTACTTCTTTGCATCACATAGGGGTGAATAACATAGAGGTAAAACCTTAAGCAGCCCCTGAGTCCAAGGGTGCATTCGAGGTTGAGTCTTCACTGCAAGGAAAATTCACAGCCAGGGACCTGAGAATAGAGCAGGAGCAAGTGAGAACTGTATGACAATCCCAATACAAAGCCTTTCTTTGCTTTTGACATTTGCTTCTGAGCTCACAGAGAGGTTGGGAGATGCTGTTAATTTCGCTACTAGAAATTCTGTTAGCACGAAATCTTGTCTCTGTGATTTTTTTTTTCTCACATACATTTGGATTTCGCCAAGATGCACGAATTGGGACCTAATAAAGGGTTGAAATTGACTCTTCTCTACCCACATGGGCATCGGCTATATAGATAGCTTGAGGTATAGTGTGTGACCAGGTGAAGGAAAATAAATAGCTGAATAAAAAACTCATTACAAGGAGGTCACTTGGGAACATCTTCATTATCAGTTTTGTTTATGAACTTTGACCTAGGAAAATTACACTGATATTTTAAAAGTTACCCGTACTTTTGTTCCAGAAGGGGTAACTATTTCAATGGGCTTTGCTTTTACTACCATGAGTATGAACTAAAATATTTATATACACATTCATGAGCTTTTAACAAATAGAAATAAAAGACATTTGCACTTAATTATCTGCAAATTCTATATCGAAGCGATTAAGCCCTTTTTCAAGAGAAGTGGTCACCAAAAGGTGTTGAAAGAAGCTTTGTCACGATAGTTGTAATAAAAGGGAAGATTTGCTGAATGTACAATATTATAATGTCCAGATTCCTAAGTCATGGCTCAAAAGTTTTAGAAATGGAAGCTGACATCCACAGGCCTTCTTTGGGAAAATATAGTTTAAAGTGACTCTGTCCTCCTTTTGGACTTCAGATCAAGTTCTTGAAAATAATCATCCCTGTGTCATTCTTTAATTTGGAGATTTTGGAAGTCAGTTAAATAGTGTGTCTTCTCTTCAGCAGTGTGATGTTTAAGTTAACTTTTAAATGTTTCTACTTTGCAACTTCAGCTTATTGCAAATTATTTTTTCCGGACAAAAACTTAAAAACTGCCATCTGTCAACTTTCTCATTAGGTATAAACCATATGTCTTGACTTTCCTTTGCCATAGTTCAGAGCATATCCCTAGGGAGGTTTTGAAACTACATAGTCATAGGTGTTCATCTTAGGAATTGAGGATTTTCTTTTTTAAAATTAAAAAAAGTCATTGTTTTATTTAGTTGACTGCCTGTAAGGATACCTTCACAGGTGGGATGCCAAAATCATTTGTTTATTCAGCGGTTACCTACAGGGCCAGGCGTTGAATGCTGAGGGTATTATGGGATTCCTCTCCAGTCTCTAGCTGTTTTAAATCCCAAGGTAAAATCTACCAGTCTGTTAATTAGCTCTAACAATCCCAGCATCAACATTTCAAAGAGGCCTGATGAAATAATTGATAAATCTTGCTTCCTTTAGGCCAGCTAATCAACCCCCAAAAAAAAGAAAAAGAAAAAGAAAGAAATATTTCCCCAGAACTTTATATGGGCACAAAATAAAAAACTTAATTTTGAGAACTCAATTTTTGAAATGTTAAAACAATTTCTAATTACGGTATAGTTTCAATATGTTCCGTAAAGAGTCGTGGGACAATTATAGGTACTTTTAAGTAATAGTTTCAGAGATGAGGCTAAGAAATGTAAACCTGAATATGCTGCTTTCGCCTTCATTTACTGGGAGAGACTATAGAATCTTGCCTGAAGTATAAAATAAATAAGTGTGTTAAATGAACAAATAGTTTTTTTAAAGCTGATTGTGCTTTATGTATTTTCAGCTTTTCCAAAAACCTCTTCATTGACAATATATATCGCTGGTTTACAATATCTACAAGATTTATTGCCCAGTTATTATGGTGGCTTTCAAAGAAGTCTCAGAAGGGCACAGCCTGCCTTGTGGAGTTTGCCGATTATTTGGTGGGTTGTACTTCCATCTTGCCCAGAGAAATTACAAGCTGGGTAGGCAACAATAGCACATGTGGACCAATTAACACCTTAGTAGAAGACTGGAGTATGAAAGTCCTGTGATACTGACCATGCCTGTTTCTGGAATCTAGGAAGAGGAGAAAGCCATGCTGGAATCTTAGGCAAGGTTTCCTGGAAAAAATGGAACATGAACTACACTTTGAGGAATGGGGTGGAGTTTTAATGAACTGTGTGAGGAACAGGAATGTAATTCTAAGCAAGGAGTGCATGAGTCAAGGTGCTTTAGCCCCGTTTGATGAAAGATGAGAATAAACACAGTGGGAAACCCAAGCACATAGGGAGTGTTGGGAAATATTTTCCAGGCTGAAAGCCAGACCCAAGTTTTTTAACTTGAGTTATAAGCAGTAGAAATCCATTTGGGGATTTCAAACAGAGAGGCAATCTATAGAAAGACTCATTCTATAGGTATTTTGGAAGGAAAGTTGTGACCAGGGAAGGCCACTGGGACAGGCAGATGGATTTCAAAGTCTGGGTCAGGATCCAGCCAACACCTCTGCACACACAGAAACTCTTTACCCTGAGCCTTCCAGAGCTGATCATTCTTAGGAGCATTGAGTTATTGAGAGAAATGAACTGGATGTAAACTAGAGTGCCAACTTTTTTTTTTTTTTTGACAATAAGAAATGTCACTGACAAGCAAACAAACGATAACAAGCCTGAGAAACATATATTTCTTTTTAGAGTCAAAAGTCCAGCTTCATAAGAAGCTTTGATAAGAATGGAATCTGAGCCAGCAAGTTATGGTCTTTAGGCATTCAGTGTCCTCAGACCCTGTGTCCGTGTCCCATCACCCCTCCAACCGGAAATGTACTTGAGAAGGCTACGTGATTGTCACCTGCCTTGATGACCACCTTCTCTAAGCTCCTTTTGCTCTCTCCACAAATCACCTTGTCTTGCTGGCTTAGGTACTGTCCTATGCCCTTGGGGGTTACTTTGCATATCTCCCCCCTAACTATACATGTGTTGATTATAATCACAAAGGCTGGTCTTCTTTACCTTTTCTCTACATTGTTGGGAGGAGTGTGGGTTGGGAGAAGGCACCTCACTCTTCTTCCCAGGCATCTGGTACCTGACAATAATAAATTTGGGAAGGTGATAAGATAAAATCCAGGAAGGTCAAGAAACTTCTGTAGGAGTGCATAAAGGAATTAAAAATCGTGGCACTGGCTCATTTTCCTTTCTTTTGCTTTCCCTGAGATCCAGAATGCCCCAGCATTGCTTCTGTGGATTCACATTCTTTCACCTTGGGGCTCCTAAGACTCTGTCCTTTCTAGTTGTCGATTAGTAATCCAGGTGGGGTATGGCCTTGCCTTATTAAGTACAGCATCTTAGGAAGCTAGATATTTTGTAATCACCAATACACAGGAAAAAGCCTGGGTGATGCACCCTAATTTAGTCTTTTCTGGTTTCTTTTAAAGCAAGATGTGGTTTTGTTCATTTTGCACACAAGTAGACATTGACATGTAATTAAGAATATATTAAGAATATTAAATGTGAGGGATACTTTCCCTTGACCAGTCTATATTAAATTTTATTGCAGAGTAGAAAAGCAGACACAAAAATACAGTGCCTTATATTAATTACAGGTGGAAAAAAATAATATTTATTGACTAAGTCCAAAGCAGGGCATCAGTGCTGCCTTAAAGCCATAATAACTGAAATGAAAAACAAAAGGTCAGTCCACCTCCCAAAGGAATTTTCCACAGAGCCATGTTATGAATCTGGCCAATCTTCCCAGTATTAATATTGAAAATGAATACAGTGTCCACAAAAGGTGGTACGAAAACAACACTGAAGACTTATGCGTTTTGTTGATGTCACCTAGTGACTGGTTCATTTTCAAATACAAAAGAAAATATTTCCCTAGGAAAACAAAGTTCTGCCACGCAGAATTAAAGCCTAACCTGAGCTCATGGAGCCATGGGTGAAAGGCAGTATTATTTCTGGGAAGAATGAAAACCTTAACCTCTTTGTAACTTCGTGTGTGTATGTCACTTTGAATTTCAGAAATTCACAATAAAAAAAGATCTGGAAGCTTCTTCAAATAGCAGAATTCTATAGATGTCTTATTTATTTCCCTGTGTGGTTCTTGTGTTTAGCCTGTGAAAAGGTGGCCCATCTTGCATAGCTGAATTGGTTTTATCTGCATTGACTCCAGGGCAGGCTAAAAGGATAGAAAAAATGAGAAATTAGTTGGGAGTCTGTAGGCTTACATGTATATATTTTTAATGTGTGTGTGTGTGAAGGGGGGTAGGACAGCTGATTAAAACACTCAGAACTGTAGTGAATTTTATGATATTTTCATCAGCCCCCTTGTAGCTGATCAAGAACTCCTTCAGGGAGAATCACAGAGCAGAGGCAGGAACAGGTGAGAGAAAGAGAAGGACCCATATGATAGAGGTAACACAGCTTCCCAGAAATAGCCTCCGGTACTGTTTTGTGTCAGGATCCTCCCGGCTTTCACCTGGGGGCTCCCACATTCCTCCTGTGTGTTCATCCTCTGCTCAGGAATTCTCCAGAGACAGCCCCGAGGGCTTGAGTTCTGACACATTGTTTTATAATTGTATCCTCACTTACTGACTCTCTGGGAGACTCTTCAAGTCCTTGAAGGCAGAAATATCCTGCCTGGTATGTCTGCCTGGCACATAGTAGGCACTGAGTACAGCGGTGCTGTTTTGTATGGATTCCCTATTTCTGGATTGATAGGTTGGGGGGAAGATACCTCCATTCCCCCAATATTCAGCTTTAATAAGAAGCGGAGTGTTCTGTTGGTTTCTAATTCAAGGAGGAGCTTAGGTGGCAGATGCCCACGGGTAGAATCTCATGGGCGAGGCTAACAAAGAGGGACATTTTCACTTTCTGTTACCACCAAGTTCACATGGGTAACATCGGCCACCTGAACAGATAACTCATGTCGACCGAGCATGTTACAGTAACAGTGTGTGGCAGGCTGGCTTGGGACTTGGCCACGCACCCAGTTACTTGAAGCTAGTGGAATGACTAGCAGGTTGTATGCTTTGCCAGGCTCGTGTCACTAGGAAAGATTGAAATCAGTGCTCCCCCCATGGTCTGTGAGCACCTTAGCATGGAAAGCCTTACGTGAGAAGAAATGTAGGCATTGCTGTAGCCGACTTGCAGTGGTCTGTTCCAGGCTAGAGGTAGAGGGGAAGAGTTGGGTGTTTTATGGGGCTAGCTCATCTCAGATTCCATCTGTGAATACAGCCTATCACGCTAAAGAGAATAGAGAATTCAGTGTGCAACAGAGGGGTACGTGCATGACCAAATAAATAAAAGAGGTGGCTAAGAAGACACAGCTGTTGTATGGGGCTTAGATGAATGTTCCCCAAGGGTCCATTTCCAGTTAAGCCTGTCCTAGAGTAAACAGTAATTGCAGAGGAATGGCCTTTTAGACTTGGCAATTTCTGGACAGTATCACAGGGCTAGTTTGGATGGTTGATACTGAGTTCTATTTTTAGGCCTTTGGAGTGAAAGCAGGAGCTCATGTGCTTGGCACCGGTAAGGAATTTTCCACTCATTCCCCCTGCAGGGAAGCAATGATCTCACACTGGGCCCTCGGAGAAGGCCTTGCTCAAATTTCATCCCACCATGTCAACACGCTGGACTGGCTTCAGTTGGGGGGCGAAGGGGAGCAGTGGCATGACATCCTTTCGAAGGGAGCCTTTGGGGCGGCCTTCCTCCTGGGTACTCAACAGAACCTAGGGGTCTTGCAAGATCACCGCTGGAATCTATTGAGCCATGATGGATGGAAGGGTAACTTAGAGGCAGGTGGAGAGAATGAAGGTTTCTTGAGTTTCCCTTCTTGCCTTAAGGAAGGGAGTTCCTACAGTCCTCATTGTTGACTCACTCCATCGCAGGGCAGCCTTATGTCATTCTGCAGGAAACAAAAAGTGACTTCACTGATGCAGAAAATTCATAAATTAGAAGAGTTGGTATCATTTCAAAAACAAGCACTTAAGAAGGAAGGACTGTCGCCAATCCGCACAGGCTGAGCCAGCATCTTCAGGAGGATTGAATTAGCAGGCCCCCAGAAGGGGTTAGGGACAGCTGACGGGGAAAACAGAACAGCTACCCTAGCAGGTCTTACAGCCTTGGTACGCTATATCAGACAGGTACTGGCATGCGACCCATAAATCAATACCATGGAGATGGGATGGTAGTTCTAGTGGTAGAATGGTTGTGAATCCAACCAAGGAATTTTCTTTTTTTAAAGTAGTAGGGAGCTGACACTCACTCGCTCAAAGTTAGGTATGAAACTCTGTGCTCAGATCCCATCTGAGGATCCGTGTGATTTGAATCTTGATGCTGTGCCTGTATAAGCATGGGGAGGAGGGAGCCCTCCCAGTGTGGTAGTGTTTGGCAAAGAGTGTGGACTCTGGCTTCACCATTTCCTAGCCAGGCATGCAGGGGCTGGTTGCTTAGCCATGGAGCCCCAGGTCTATCCTCCCCACAGGGAAATAGAACCCAGGGCCCACCTGACAGCATTTGGAGGACTAAGCGAGGTAAAGGGCTTACCTAGCTCTGTGCCTGGCATAGTGAAGTGTTTGGATAGTAACTAGCCAGACCTTACAAGAGTTTAGTTGTTCTCCTTGACATTGACATCTTCAGATTGGTTGCTAATCTTCGGCAGCCAAGTCCTTCCTTAGTATGCCACTTGAGGACTCTAGTTTGAAACTGGTTGGTATTACAGGCTTACAGGCTATGCTTGCACAAGTTTGGCGATGCGGGTGGGGCCGGGTTATCTTCCTTCAGTCTTCCCCTTCGCTGCCTCCCAAAATGGAGAGGGTGCTTTATCTGTAGTCTCCCCTGGCCCCTGCCTATTTCCCTTTCCATCTCTCTTCTCTTCCCATCCGCTCCCTTTCTTTTTTTTTGCTTCTTATATTCTCTCGGTGTGTTTTTCCTAAAGCAAAGATGGGAGGGGTAGGCCTGGTGGGAAGTATAGGCATTAGCTTTTCATCAAAGTGGTTCAAGTCTGAAGGTCACCCACAACCTCTCCCATCATCAGCACTGTCTCCCACTGAGGCCTGTCCTCCTTACTGGACCTCTAAGCCACTCCTTCCTCAAATGTCTTATTTTCCTGTGGCTGGAAAGTATAGAGGATCTATGGTAATTTGGGAGATGGCTGGGCAGGACAGTTTTAACTTCCACCCAGGGCTTCTTTCCCTGGGGCCAGATTGGGGGACGGTGCTGCTCTTCGGAGCTGAGGCAAGTGTTGGCTCCCATGAGAGCATTAGAAATTAGACTTGGTTTGTTGTGTTTTAAGTTCTGGTTATTTACTGCCTGACCTCATCTAAGTCTGTATCTTTCGGCAGTCTCACTGTGAACACTTTAATAATGCTATTTTGGGACTGATGAGTACAGTGCAGTTAACCCTTGAAGAACACGGGGATTAGGGTCCCTGATCCCCTGCACAGCCAAAAATCTGTGTATAACTTTTGACTCCCCAAAAACTTAATGAGTGATAACCCACTGTC
>ML101041.1:0-65817 GCA_003697995.1 Taxidea taxus jeffersonii
GGGGGGGGGGGCAAGGATTGGTGTCACTGGAGAAGCTTGAGAATTGGGGCCACCTGGTGGACCTGACCCATGGTGGGCCTGACCGGGAAGAGGATGGGATGGGCTGACAGAGGGAAGGACTGGTTTGGCACTGATGATGCCAACTGAGACAGAGAGGAGGAGAAACATCTTAGCTTGTCTGCTCTGCCAGTGCCTACCTCTCTTTGGTTGGATCTCCCTCAGCCTGGAAGGCACGAGAACCTCAGAAATGTAGCGTCTTTAACCACCTACAGTATTGAGCAGGGCAAGGGCAAGACATGGTTCTGGGAGCAAAGAGCTGAACTCCAACATAACTGCAGAGTTTACTTCCCCAGTGGAACATGATGGTTCTCATCTTGTGGTTTTGCGGGCCTTCTCATGTCACCAGTTAAATTCCTCGAACAGCTGCCAAGAAGCAATACCTGAGTTGTTGAGACCTGGTTTTAGGCCAGGATGCTGGGGCATTTGCTTGGAGAGATCAGAAAAGCCCTACACTTTGCGCTGATGGGTGGTCGCCTTCCTCGTTTTGTCTGGGATGGATTGTTCTCTAAATGAGCTAATGCTTGCAAAGAGCTCAGCAACTGTAAAAATGTGACTTATCTGCCCATTGCTTGGTTCACTTGCTGCCTGTCTCTTGTACAGTTTTTCCTTTTGGCAGCAGTTCCTTAAGAGAGGGACAGATCTTTGCAGGAATCTATGGCCCCAGCAGCAGCAGGATCCATCATAACATCTAGTGGAGCCCTTTGTGAGGAGGGGACCTAGAGGAAGAGGGAATACACGTTTCACGTGGCTAGAATCTTCTGCAGCCGTGAATAGGTGAGAGAGACATGGGATGTCAGCCATGTTAACAGAATCATTTAAAGCCACTTGTTTTCTATGCAGAGACTTCTCGAGACCTGGGCTGTTTTGCCTGCCAAATGTACTCTGCATTTTCTGCAGTCAGACCCCACTGCATGGTTAATGACACAAGTTGGAGGAAGCTTGGGGATTGTGCCAGTAGACACAGACCCTAACCTTGTCAAAGCAGAAAGAGATGACATACTTAGGGTATGGAGAGGCACTCTGTTCCTAAACCCCTAAAGCAACCAGGAAGCAAGAGATTTGATGCAGACACACTTACCCCATGGTCAGATTTCACTGAAAGCAACAGCCATCAATCATCTCTCTTTAAAGGGCGGACCAGCAGAGGACTCATTCTGAGGCCTTTAATGAGACAACAAGTAATGGTGGCAGTTTCCCTGGGGCGGGGTAAGTGGCCACATGCATGGCCAAGCACTGACCTAGTCGCCTCTCTTGGCTGGCACTCCTACGTAGAAAAGGTGTGCGGGTCCGAGGGACAGCTGATGAAACCGCTTCAAATGGAGGTACAGTCATTAGCAAATATAATTCAGCTGTCATGACACTGTCTCACACACATACACACCAAGCAATTCTGTACTCACGGGATCACTGTTAATGACCCAAAAAACATAATGATTTAAAACAGGTGACTCAGTCCCCACAGGTGTAATTCCTTGATTCTTGTGGGCCTTGGCTGGTGAGGTTCTCAACCTACGTCTGGCAACGCCCGCTGTTAACTCTTGCAATCACTCCTGATTCTAAACACTGTTTTGGCAAGGGGTATATCTACTTCTGTAATTGTTTTATCCCCAGCATCCGGCATGGTGCCAGGCCCATGGTGGGACAAATGAATCTCTAGGATACTCTGAGTTTGCACATAAAATGTTTGAAGTAGTTTGCCATCATATTTAATGAATCGTGTGATTGGAATTATTTTACTTTCTTAGCAAAGAAAATCATAATGTGAATAAACAGCTGCACTGAATCGATCCTCAAATTCTGGTCCCAGATTTTTTGGAGGAGGGGGTGTTCAACTATAGATGGGAATTTGGATCAGAGGCCCAGGTCTGGAGAGTTCCAGATCTCCATGGAGGCCACGCCACCTTAGTCTTCAGTTTAGGATATCTGGGATTGGTTGAGGTTTCAAATGGTTTTCGAACGTGGCTGCTCATTGGAATTATCTGGGGAGCTTTAATACTTCTGATGCCTCAGTCCTGGGATTCTAACATAATTAGTTTGAGGTACCGCTTGCGCATTGGGGTTTTACAAATCTCCCAAATGATTCTAATATGCAGACAAGTTACTATCCAAAGTAAGACTCTTCTCTTCTGCAGATATGGATACTTAATGTTACTGATGATGAGTCTCTAGTGACTTCATCTCCATTTGTTTTCCTAAGTCCCCGACAAAGGGAAATGTGTGCCAACCTCCACTGGAAGTCAGTTTCTCCTGAACACCGCATTTGGCAGATTAGTGGCAGACATCCCAGGGCCTGCTTTCTTTCCCTCTTCATAATGGACGCCTCCCATTTTGTGCTTTGGGTTTTCTCCATCGTCCACCCCATCCCCCCTTCTCCCTAGCCCTCTACTAACTTTAGAGTGGTGGAACATAGTCCCCCATTCATCCCTCTGTCTCACGGGCTGCCAAGAGCATTTGGTTTTTAAGGAGTTTCATACTAACTACTAGGAGGAAACTGGTAGAGCAATGAAACATAGGGAAGGGACCAAGGTTCCAGAATTTCTAACCATCAGGATAGTGGCAGCCTCATCTATAGCTCAGGACCTTTCCCTCTGAGATGGTGACTGGAAGCTGGGGCCTACCAAACCTTTCCCCTGACTTTCAATTTCTTTCCTTCTCAGATGAAGAACATCCCAAGGTCACCCCAGCCCCCCACCACTGCTGCAGTGGCCAAGCTGATGGACAGGCGAATCCTGGTCCTAAGTGAGCTGTTTGACTTGTCCGAGACCCTCCAGCCTACAGGATGGCTACCCACTTTACTGTCTTTATTATGTAAGCTTGGGGACCAACCTCTTTTAAAACATCGCCTCTGTGGAAAAAAATGTGTTTCAAATTGTAAACAACTTGCATGCAAATAAACTCTTTGGAATCCAACCCATTTGTAAGTGTGAGATAGCTGACACTTATAACGCAGTAAATTTTATTCAAAGGAAAGAACTCATAATATGAATTAACCCATCGTTTTAGCCTTAAGCGATGAATAATACTAGCAATAAAACCAAGGTGCTGGAAAGTTCCAGAAGCTCAACTGGGAGCATAATGCGTGGCATTATTGTGTTCTAGCATAAGCTACAGCTTGCTGTTGAGGTGATTGCCAAGACCTGGGGAAAGGCCTGGACCTCAGAATTAGCATGAGTTTGGAATACAAGCATCGAGCCCTTACTAAGAAGCCGAACACATACTAAATACAATCTAATTTTCACCACAATCCCATGGATTAGTCTCCATTATTACCCACATTTTATAGAGGGGTAAATTGAGACACAAAGAAGTGAAATAGCTTTCTTCTAGCATAGAGCTCATGAGTGTCTAACTTATGGTTTTCATTAGACAATGTAACCATTTAGTCAGCACACGTCACCATGTGTGGGTCACAAGAGTCGGGTAAAGGAGGCCATCTGAGTCATATGTCATACCTAAAGATGAAGGAAAGAGATAAAAAGAGGACAGACACTGCCTTGGCCTGGGCGGCTGTCTGTGCCAACACTCTCAGAGGGAAAGACTCTTGTGTGGGCACACATGTGCCTTTGGAAGGGCACAGTTGCACATGTGGCATATTTAAATTTAAATGTACTCAAGGATTGGGCTTTGGATGCCTTGATTGTCAGATTTCCACTACACTATTCTTGCTCATGCCTGAGGGCCCTAACAGGGAAGTCCCTAGAGTCCAGACATTCTTATGGTCTTAAAAACAACTGTTTTTGTCTATTTAGGTCTCCTTAAAATACAGTCAGCTTTGCCTTTTATTACTGTCCAATGTCAGTTTTCAAATTTGCTTCCCTCTTAAAGAAAAAAAATTTTTTTTAAAAGAAAAGATGAACAAACCTCTAACAACTTAACAAGTCTATTCTGGAAGTATTAATAATTTTACCCAAAACAAATTGTGAATAAATACTTTGTAAGTCTCTTGAATAAAGAATCCCAGTTCTTAATTTTGGGAATAGTTTTTATTATTTGTAAAGATTCAGCTATGCCTCTCTTAGGAATAGGTTGTACATTTCCCTGGCCTCAGGGCAATAGGATAATCACTGGTCCATTAAAATAAGTGTCAATGCACCATAAACTAGTGTAGTTTTTCTTGGAGGGCAAGGAATGAAGTATGAGTGAGATACACCACAGTGTGAATAAAATATATTAGGGACCAAGGAGTTATGGATTTAAATCTCCATGATTTTAACCCACAGTTCCATAGCGCAACAATCTGTGAAGACAGGAAGCATTTCCATAACTCTGTTGGTGTCAGGCTTGACCTGAACCAACATGATGCTGTTTGTGGTCCCTGAAAACCCTTTTCCAAGTGCCTATACATATGCTTTGCCTTAGGAATTTTTTAAAAAAGATTCTATTTATTTATGTGACAGAGAGAGATCACAAGTAGGCAGAGAGGCAGGCAGAGAGAGAGGGGGAAGCAGGCTCCCTGTCGAGCAGAGAGCCCAACATGCGGCTTGATCCCAGGACCCTGAGATTATGACCTGAGCCAAAGGCAGAGGCTTTAACCCTCTGAGCCACCCAGGTGCCCCGCTTTAGAAATTTTAATGTGTTTGATTATTGAGTGGTGCCCGGGTTCTGCTGTAGATGTCATAAAATAGGGTATACACATTATTAAATTTTTTCTTTTAGTGGAAAAATTCTAAATTCTGAAAAACATCAGACTCCAAGGATTTTAGGTGCAAGATTGTAGAACTTTTTAAAAAATAGCATTTGACTGACATATAAATTCAGTAAAACACATCACTTAATCCGCTTTTCAAAATTCATCCATCATTGGGGCAACTGGCTGGCAGTCAGTCTGACTCTTGATTTCAGCTCAGGTCATGATCTCAGGGTCGTGAGATTGAGCCCCAGGTGGGCTGCACACCAGGTGTGGAGCCTGCTTAAGATTCTCTCTCTCCCTCTTCCTCCATGTCCTCCCCCGCCCGCTCTCTCCCCCTCTTTACATAAACAAATAAATAAATAAATTTATTTCACCGATTTAATTAACAAGTAATTATTGAAATTTAAGACTGAGGATACGAAAACTAGAAACAATCTTATGAAAATGAAGAAAAAACATTTAATTGTCAAACATGGGACTATGGACACACAGACTCAGTTAAAGACTCAAAAGGACTTTTGCTATCATCCAGCCCACAAAATACATGTTTAAACAACTTTTAAGCCGATCGTGCTGGGGTCAAGTTTCCATGGTGCTGGAGCTCAAGTGTAAACATGCTTGGGTATAGATGTGGTGCTTCGTTGCTTTGCAATAGATGCGTAGGAAACACGGACATGTGTGCTGACCCACAACATGGAAGTGCCAGGGGCTGAAAGGAATGCCTTCTGCTCCAAAGAAAGAAGGAGTAC
The DNA here is from genome assembly GCA_003697995.1 of Taxidea taxus jeffersonii. Lineage (NCBI taxonomy): Eukaryota > Metazoa > Chordata > Mammalia > Carnivora > Mustelidae > Taxidea > Taxidea taxus. The sequence continues at coordinate 5,440 of ML101041.1, forward strand.
AAATATACCGAATTCTACTGGCACGGCTGGAATTCAGAGTATTTATTTCACCATCTAGTTAATAGTGTGTGTATGTAACTTGTTTAACAGTTCCAACTACATGCAGTAAATGCCCATCAGTCCTACAAAATAGGTTATAGATGTGATACCAAGGCTCAGAGAGGTCACGTCATTTGCCCAAGTTGCATAACTAACAAGGGGCCAAGCCCTAAATTGAACATGATACTGCACCTTGTTGCTCAGTGTCGGTACACAGGGGGGTGGGGCAGGAGTCAGTGGGGGAATAAGGTGGTGGGGACAGCACGGGACAGTGAAAGAACTCTGGATTTGTAGCCCAGGGAGCTGGGTTCAAGTTCTCATTTTATCACTAACTCGTTCTGTGATTTTGAGCCTTAGCTGTAACACATAGATGAGTCATTACTTCTTCTCTGAGTGGCTGTGAAAGCTGCATGATGGCCACTAGATGGGCACAATTAAACCTCTGAAAACAGTGTTGATGAAGATCCAGAATGATGGGCATCTCTCCACATGTTATGGGTAGGAGTATAAACTGGTAAACCTTTGGGAAATAGTTTGGCATTATCTTGTCAAGCTGAGTAGGACCGTCTCTCCATGACCCAGAAAATCCACATACACAGAAACCTGAGCATACGTACACAAGCATATATGCATAAGAATGTTTTTTGCAGCATTATTTGTAATAGTTGCAACCTGAAAACAAGCCAAATGTCTGCCGACAGGAGAATGAATATATCTGTTGTGGAAGAGTCACACTATGGAACATAAGTAAATATGAATGAACTTTAGCTATATTTAAAAAAAAACACATGGTTAACTTTTAAATCCACTGTTGAGGGGGAAAAAGCAATTTTCAGGAGAATACAATACAGTGTGATACCATTTTTGTAAAGGACTAAAACAAGCAAATTAAGAAGCATCTTGTTTAGAAATAGAGCCATGTGAGGTCAAATTATTTTCAAGTAATAAGGGGATGATAAACTCAGAATTGTAAACTCATATTGTAGTGACCCTTATTGGGTGTGTTGGGGATGGTATTCTGAGACGAGCACATTCATAGCTTTAACATTATGAAAGACGTTCTGGTTCCTCTACTATATGCTGGGGTCACAGATGTCAATTATTAAAAATTATTTTTCATAACATACGTATTACATGTAATCTTTTTGTGAACATCAAATGCTATGTGGTACCCATTAAAAAGCCCTGTAGAGTGTAACTCTAGGTCTTTTGAGGAATTCTACCCCCAGCTTCCCCGTCCTCACCATCTTGTCTAAAAGTAGACACCCATAGTAGATGCCCAGAAAGGATTTATCTTAAACTAACAATACTTGCCTAAAAAGAAGTTAAAAAGATATGATATTCATGAAGTGCTTTGCAAATGAAGAATGTGATGCAAACAATAGGTAAGATTAAAAGAGAAAACTTACGGTAATACCATTTAGTTCCCACTCCCTCAAGACAGAATTGTTTTAATTAATGATCTTGCGAGGAAATGCCTGTCAACACTTCCACTGTAGATGCATAATTCATTGAATTGGTGCCCTCCAGCCCACTAGTTTCCGATGGAACACCGAAGTAGGAGTTTATTTCCAACCTGTTTCTGCTCTTTGGTTTTGAGAGTAGAGCGAACGTTTTCTTTAGTCGTGGTTGGGGGTGTTGGCAGTGCAAGGAATACTTGTCAGTCTGAAAATACTGAAACTGACGAGGAAAGAAGAAACATGCACTCTTCTTCAAAAACACTTTTCTACATTCCTACGGGAAAAACCCAAGGTGGCTGTTAAGGCGATCCGCATTATTTAGAGACAAAGAGGAAAGATCTGAGGATGTGGTATGCGATAGCAAATAGTGTGCGTTTATCGCATGTGTTGGGTACCTAAATTTTGTCATTCACCCACAAAGCGAAGTGTGATGAGGAGATGGCCTTTCATTTTTCCCACTAATGGCCCACTCTCTGTGATGTTATTATTTCCACTCTCTTTTACTTAGATATTAAAATGCATCCTCAACTCAACCTCTGTATTTTGGACAATCTCTTGTTCTCGTGCCTCAGGACGTCACTCCTTTCTCCAGAATAAAGAGGGAAGACTCAGATGGAAATTCTTTGATTATCAAATAACAATTAGAGTTTTGTGTGTGTGTGTGTGTGTGTGCCTTTCAATGCTGTATTTCCTTCCCCCAAACAGAGGCAGCCCTGAAGTGCAGTTAGAAGTCTGTTTACACCACCCAGATATCAAATTGACTTGCTAATGGTAACTCTTCCTTGGTATCCATGGGTTACTGTGTCATGTGATTTGACATCAAGTACAGACAGTGCTGATTAGGAGCGCCCAGCTCTGTCCATCTCCGTGCATCACTGAACCATCTGGTCATTTATTCACTAATAAGCCCCTAATGGCCCAAATATTCACCGGCCTGTCATTGTGACATGGCATAAAATGCCTACATCTTTCAACTCGCTTTGACATGTTGCTTGTTTCACATCAAAACCCGTCATTTACAGGAAAAGAGCTCAGAGGGGTAAAAACTTGACCTAATCTGCAGTGTTAACACAAAGACAGAGGCTTGGTATCTAGTAGCCTGACGGAAAGCATGTAAATGGGCAGGAATTCATTTTGTACATTTTTTTCCATTCTCATTTTACAACATTCTTTAAGTTTGGTATCATTCCTAATATGGGATTTTATGTGGGCTCTGCGTTGAAATATCTATCCTGTATCTGTTTAAATAGTAAAGAGTGCTTTAAAAGGAAAGAGGTTTCTGGAGGCATGGAGCTTGCCTGTTTATATTTAAATGGGGAGGGGAAAAATAATACAATATGGATCTAAAAACCCAGTGTCTAGGATTCTCAGAAGACTATGGTTTGTTATTTTAACACTCTTATTCTCCATTCTTCTCCAGCTTAATAGACTGTTTTTATGCATTATGTCTGGGTATCATACGAAAGGAGAGATTACCCACGTTTGGAGCGTTTGATATGGTCACCAGAGCAATAATGTAAGGTTGTAATCCTTACTTTCAGTCACAACTAGTAAGAAAGAGAGGTCAAAACTCCTCAAACAGACTGGCATAAGCAGAGTTCAGATAATGAAAATTAGAAGGGGTTAAGGAGGGGAAAATGCAGCATTCTAGCACATTCGGTGCTGTTGAAATCTTGGTCCTTAAGTGGAATGAAAACATCTTGTAAGTGAGGTTCACTAGCTGATTTTAGGTCATTCATATTTTACCGACGTTGTTGAAATGGACATTTTCCTCAAAAATCTCCCTATCTCTTGTGTTTCCTTTTGCTATCTTGTTTTTTAAGGAAATAAGTTTCTAAAAATCACATGTTGGCATAATTTAGGTGTAGAGCATCATTTTCCCATCGTCTTCCTTCACCCTTCCCTGAGGACCTGTACCCCAGCTGTCCTCCACATCATAGCACCATTCTAAAGATTTCTCCAGCCCATACCCAAGGAAACCAAGCAAAGGGGGGCTGGCGGTGGTGTACAAGGCTGATTGAAATCTTTCCAACTTGGCACAAAAGGTGGTGTGGGCACACTGGTTTATTTGTGGCTGGCTGGCTCTCTTTGTGGGCATGGCAGAGCCTGGATATAGTACAGTTGGTCCCCAAAAACCCATCTGAAGTTCGGCTCACACACCTGTTTTCCCCAACTGACCTAAAGTTGAGCCCAAATCAGCACCCCTTTGCTCCTCTTTGCTTCCCACAGGAGGAAGCCAGAACCGGAGCTTCCTCTGAAGGATGACAAGTGAGGTAAAACTCACCAGTGAGCCTTCCAAGTGCTCTCTCCATTCTGGTTTTCTGATTTATGGATGTAGACCTTTTAGAGCAGCTTTCAATGCTGATTTGAAAATAACCCCAATGAACCTGCTGAAAGAACTGGAGGGAAACTCAAAATTCCCCTTTTTCTTTTGGAATCTAATATTCCCGATTTCCTGGGATACTCCTCACTTAAAATATTCCTTCCTGTCATGCCCTTAATCAGCCTTGCATGAAACCAACCTCAAGGCTTAGTGCTTTGTTCAGACAACTCACATTTATTTGTTTATCCATTCAGTTGACAGACACGAATTGAGCGTCCAGCATTTTTCAAGACACTGAGGATACGAAGATGACTAACATGATACTCCAGCCCTTTAAGGAACTTACAGTGTAGTAGATTTGGGTGGAGGTGGGCAGACATCAATAAATGAGGGTATTGAGGAAGACAAAGTTGAGAATTACCAAGGCGTGGTGTGCAGAAACAAGTAACTACAAAACAGTAAAAGAAGAGACAACAGTTGGAGGCAGTAACAGGAATATAGGGGAGGGTGGAATATCTATGTGCTCTTGAACCTTTGTCCTCTTGTACGCAAGGACCCACATATCCCACTTAGTCACCTCCCTACTTTCTCTCCCTCCTGTTCATACCCTTCCCTCTCAGCACCAGTAAAGGAAAAGTGTCTTCAAAATAGAAAAGTATTCTAGCATGGAATGTAAAGAGAAGGAAGGAGGGAGGGAGGGAGAAAAGAAGGGGGAAGAGAGGGGAAGAAGGAGGACAACAACAACAGAGAGACAAGGAGGGAGAGAAACTCTTGGAGGCATGCCAAGTCTTCTGAACCTCAAAGCCTCTGATTAAATATCTGAAAGTCCCTTCCCTTACAATAATAATCAGTGGCTTTTCCTAGCAGGTGCTCATTGGCCAGCCCTATGCTGGGTTCACCAGGATAGGGGGAAGGCCTGGCATAGGAGATAAGCTCCTCCCTTCTCTGTCTCATCATACACACACCTTTTCACCTCTCCTCAGTCCTTTCTAATATCTATTCATTTACCTTTCTCTTGATCTCCCATCCATATTTTCCTCCATGATGTGACCTCCATGCTTTTCTGAAGAGTTGGGGAGGGGTGGGAAGGGTGCCATCAGGAGTGGTTCTGTCCTTGGCTCTTTTCTTCCAGCCGGAGGGAAGGATTAGAGTCATTCATCAGTGGGATTCCAAGATGCTCATACGATTGCTGTGGTTACAAAAGTGATTACTAGAATGCACTATTTTGTTTGTTATTCCTGATACACAGGATAATAAGTGACTAGGAGTTGGGAGACCTGTTTTGTTCCTCATTCAAGCTGTGAGTGGCTGGTCATTGTCCTCCCATAGGACAGCCTGGGGGCTTGGAGAACCACTAATAGAGCATTCTTGTGAAAACTTTTACATTTCAGAAAACTTACAGAAAAGAGAAACTGAAATCATGGCCACACACAGTAAAGTTATAGAGGTGAACAAAAAAAAATCCAGTTTTCCTTTTTGACTCTGGTAAATACATAATATAAAATTTACCATTTTTAAGTGTATAACTCAGCGGCATTATTATAATCACAGTGTTGTGCTGCCATCATTGCTATCTATTTCTAGAACCTTTCATCACCTTAAACAGAAACTCTGTATCCATTAAGTAATATCTCCCCATTATTCCCTCCCCTTAATCCCTGATAACCTCTAATCTACTTTCTGGCTCTATAAATTTGCCTGTTCTTAGTGTTTCACGTAAGTGGAATCCTACAACATTCATCCCTTTGCGTCTGGCTTATTTTGCTCAGTGTAATGTTTTCAAGATCCACCTACGTTGGGCACCCAGATGGCTCAGTGGGTTAAGCCTCTGCCTTCAGCTCAGGTCATGATCTCAGGGTCCTGGGATTGAGCCCCACATCGGGCTCTCTGCTCAGTGGGGAGCCTGCTTCCCTGTCTCTCTCTGCCTGCCTCTGTGCCTACTTGTGATTTCTCTTCCTGTCAAATAAATAAAATTATAAAAAAAAAAAGATCCACCTATGTTGTAATGTATGTCAGAACTTCATTCATTTTTTGTGGCCTAATAATATTCCATTACTTGTATAGATCACATTTTGTTTACTGATTCATTTGCTGATGGATACTTGGGTTATGTCTACCCAATTTCTTTGATTTTGTTTAAAAGATTATCAAATGATGTTATTCAAAACTGGGAGTGGGGGGGGGAGACATCACCTAATTAGAAAGACAACAGAGGATATAAAGAACTTGAGTCCAAGTGTTAGACTTGGGTTCAAATCCTGTGACCTTCCTACCAAATGCTCAATTTTACACTTACCTTGGGTAAGTCAACATCACCTATTTTCTCCTTAATTTCTTCATTTTTAAAATAGGAATCATAATACCTATCCACTGAGTTCTTGTGAGAGTGAAACACAATGACACAAAGCACTTTGTACATTTTTGGCATACAGTTAGTGGTCAATAAATAGAAGCCACTTTTCTTCCTTGAATGAAATGTGAAAGGCAAGCATCTCTCACAATATGGGGTTTAGAGGAGATAATTAAAGAACAATAAAGGAGAGCCTCAGTGATTAAAAGTTTGGGAACTATTGAGTCTTAGTCATCTCTAAGGTTGTTTCTAAGCTCTAAAGTTCAATAATTTGGTTAAATTTTCAGCTTGCCTCCAGCGACCTAGAGGAAAGAAATAAAATGCATTAAAAAATCAGAGAGGCAAGTTCTATTGCATCGTTGACTCTTGTGGAACTGCTTTAAGCATATGATTTAGAGGCAATGAATAAACAGATTGCCTTAAGAGTAACATCATTAAAACAAGTTTGTAATTGCCCATTTATTTGTGTGGTACCTACCAAAGCCTTGTTTGTAGATCCATTCATTCACTCTGTGCTAATTATCGAAAGTTAGCTCAAAGTCTCTCTTCCAAAGGAAGTCTCCTTTGGGTGAAAAACATGAAAAGTTAAGGAATTATGCAAAGCAAAGTATTATGAAAATCAAATGAGTAGGAAGGAAAATAATTCTTCTAGGATATCAGAGAAAGACTGGTTTACTGGAAAAAGATTTGTGAAGCAAGCCAGACTTCATGAGTACCTTGAAAATAGGATAGGATTTGGAAAGACAGAGATGACAGTATGGATATTCAAAATGGAGCTAGGATAAAAAAATGCATAAACTAGAAGTAAACAGAAATATGTTTAAAGGACTGTAAAGAGTAAGAAATCACAACAGATAAGAGGATGGAATTTGGAATTTGCCTAATATCCATTAAAAATATTTATTGACCGGGACGCCTGGGTGGCTCAGTTGGTTAAGTGGCTGCCTTCAGCTCAGGTCATGATCCCAGCGTCCTGGGATCAAGTCCCACATCGGGCTCCTTGCTTGGCAGGGAGCCTGCTTCTCCCTCTGCCTCTGCCTGCCACTCTGTCTGCCTGTGCTCTCTCTCTCTCTCTCTAACAAATAAATTAAAAAAAATAAAATAAAATCTTAAAAAAAAAATTTATTGACCATGTGGGCCAAGTACTGAGTTAAGCACTGGAGAGTAGAAACAGTTCTTACATTCATAGAATGTTCAGTCTATATCTATTGGCATAGACAGATCTATAAACAACTGTATCTCCACCAATTAATAGCTATTTGAACATTAACAAGTCACTTAATTTTTGCTGATTCTTAGATTCCTCATCTACAAAATGAGGATGGTAATAGCTCTACAAGGTTGTCGTGAGGATTAAATGAGATGATGAATTTGAAGTACTTAACATAGTGTTAAGTTTACATACAGTGAACCCTCACTAAATGTTAGCTGCTGTTGTTTGGTGTGATGATGTGGTGGTAATCGTTAACAGGACCACTTGGAGAGACGGGGAGAGATTGAGTTGGCAATAGTGGAGGTGGAGGTTGGAAATGGTTCCTGGAAAACAATCTGAGGGAACTTTGGCCAAATCCATGAAGTCTTTTTAATATCTGACCAAAGACTTTGGATTTTAGCTTTGGACAATGGACAGCCATTGAGGGTTTTTGAGCAAGGAAGTGAAATGGCAACACTAAACAGATTTGGATTGGGGGCATGGAAAAAGAACAAATGTAAATGAGTCTGTTAGAATATCATTTGCAAACAAAGCTGCAATGGACAAGGGAAGTGAAAATGGAAATTGATAAAACTCTAAGTTTTCCAAGGTTAGTTAACTGAAAATTGATGCTGGCATGATGGGCTCAAGCAGGAGAGTGAGAAGTTTTTACAAATTGTTGAATTTGAAGAAATCCAAAAACATTCCATTGGAAACAGTCATCAGACAATTGACTCTATGGATTTGAGGTTTGGAAGAACTTAAGAACTAGAAATATAGTTTTGTGCATCATTTAAATAGAGATGGTAGCCAAATGGATGACCTCTCCAAAACAGAGTATATATGGGTAAATGACTGAAACCTAATGAAACCTTGGGAAAGATCTGCCATGAAGCACAGGATGAGAAAGAACTAGCATAAATCTGGTCAGTGTAGGAAGAAAATCACCATCACAGAGGTCAAGGGAAGAGAAATTTGGGGAAAGGTAGAAATGAGCACCTCTATCATCTCCCTCTATTAGAGTTCAGTGAAATGGAGGGAAGTCCATTTGAAGTCAAGTTCAGAGGCTGCTTGCTATGCCTGGTCATGGCCACTTGCAGGATCTCCTCATGTTAATGGTACCCTAATGAGAAAAAGCAAATATGAATAAAGTAAAGCATCACTAGGAATGGAGCAGCCTGTGATGATCTAGACAGCCCCACCTTCTTTGAAGGTCTGGGAAAGAGTTTGAGAGTGTTTTGTGCAGAGAATAAAGGATAAGATCAAAGAAAGACTGAGTTGGGTTTTAAATAGAAGTGGATTGTACCAAATATATGAACTTGAAAATTTCTTAAGTATTTTGTATTGGTTGTTTTTGCCACCATTGTGGTTGTGGCCAGGGAAATAACTACCTTCAAGAATCTACATTGTTTAACCTGTACCACCTGGCAGTCAGTGCTGTATGAAAGGAAAACCATAGCTAGAAATAACAGAGCTCTTGTGAATTAGCTTTGCTTAAGAGCAGCAGGGGAGTGTGCTGTCTGGATTGCTCTCTCTACCTCTTGCTGTGACAGAGAAAGTCAAGTTTACCAAAGCAAATTAGTTTAGGACAGTGTTTCTCAAACTTGAGTGGGCATCAGAAACACCTGGAGTGCTTCTTAAAACACAGATTGCTAATTCCCACCCACCAGAGTTTCTGACATAGTAAGGGTGAGGTAAGGCCCAAGAATTTGCATTCCTAACATGGTGCAAGGCAATGCTGCTGCTGCTGGGCCTGGCATCAGACTTTGAAAAGCACCGGCTTAGGTAGAAGAAGGAGATAACATTTATGACTGCAAAAAAAGTCAGGGAAAATGAAAAATAAGAAAAAGCAACTCATTGGCTTTAATAATTGTCTGTTTGTAACTTTTGACATGGAACTTACTAGGGTTATGAAAATTACAAAGAGCTTCCAGTACAGAGGGCCTGCAGAAATAAGGAGTAACACATATATACTGTTGTTCAGTAAATCAATTTCACTTTGGGTATGTAATTGGGTACATATGAAATTTCAAAAAATGTTATCTATGGAACCAAACTTGAAAATGTCATTTATTCACTCACGTGTTTGTTCAACTTGTTCATTTATTTAGTACTGAATATGTGCTAGGCCCTGTGTTAGACTCTGAGTGTTCACAATAGACATTGTCCCTGACATTTCACTGAACTTACAGTTAGAGGGAATTTAGAAAAAAAAAAGCAAATAAGCATAAGTACCTATATGAGAAGTACAGACTTTGGGGAGCTCATAAAATGAGCATCCAAATAGCAAGATTTAGGGTAGCTTCCTACAGTAAGTAATAATTACATGGAACATTGAAGATATGTGGGATTATCCAGTAGAAAGCTGGGGGGGGGGGTTGGTCTGGGGAGGAGGGCAGAGGAAACATGTGAAATAACCCAGAGGCAAGATGAGGATGTCAAGTTTAAGAGGCCCAAAGAACCATCTTTAACCAAGATGGTTAGAGTACATAGGCATAAGGCCTGAATAAGGCTGGGGGTGAGGGTAAATCATGCAGAGTATCACAGACCATGCCAAAAATCTCAGACTTTTTTTTTTTTTAAAGATTTTATTTATTTATTTGATAGAGATCACAAGTAGGCAGAGAGGCAGAGAGAGAGAGGAGGAAGCAGGCTGTCCGCAGAGCACAGAGCCCGATGCGGGGCTCGATCCCACGACCCTGGGATCATGACCTGAGCCGAAGGCAGCGGCCTTAACCCAATGAGCCACCCAGGCGCCCCAAATCTCAGACTTCTTATGAAGAGCAACTGAGAGCCATTACAACTTAAAAAAACAAAAAACAGAAAACAAACCCAAAAAACGCAACCAGTGTTTTGAAGATATAATTCACAGACCATACAATTGTTGGTATTGTATGTATTCACCTACTCAGAGTGTATACTTAATGGTTTTTAGAATACTCAGTGTTGTCCAGCTACCAACACAATCAATTATAGGATATTTTCATCATGCTCAAAAGAAACCCTGTACCCACTAGTAGTTACTACCCATTTCCCTCCAACCTTCCTAGTTATAGGCAGCTACTAATCTATGTTCTGCCTCTATAAATAAAATGCCACAACATTGTGGTCTTTCATTGAGATGTTAAGCCAGGCAGAGGCACCCTCAGATTGGCTGTATAGAAAAATCAATCCGGGTGACGTGTAGCCTGGATTAGATGCGGAGAGAGGATGTTGAGCCTAGAGAGATGCACTGTGGAGTTGTAGAAGGGCTCAGATGAGAGAATCTGGTAACCTGGACTAGGGCATTGGTTGTAGAGATGGAGAAAAGGTAGTATTGGCTGGGCTTGGGGTGTGGTATTTGAGGGAAAGTGAGCAGAATGAGATGGTTCTCAAGTGTCATCCTTGACAGTGGGTAGATGGTGTCCCTGAGATGGGATCCCTCATGAGAAGATCAGGTCTGTGATGAGATGGGGAAGATGATGGGTCAGTGTTTACTGTGATACACCACTGCCCACACTTAGAATGAGATTACTGTGACACAACCATGGTGACACGGATCCTTAGGAAAAGAAGAAGATGGTATATTTTCAGTCTTTCATACAATCCCAGAAAGACCAAAGCAATTTATATACAGATTTCATACTGATTCAATAAAATTAAAAGTTTATTTGAATTTTAATGGAAGTATATTGGCATCAAAGGGGGATATTTAACTTCTTTGCCTTGAAAAATTTTGCTGTGTCAATAATCTGTCACCTTTCAACAACATAACCAAAGGTGCTTCAGGCCACATGGGCTTTGTGAGGCTATAGAGTCTATTCCTTTGGCCCTGGTGAGGAATTCACCTGAACTAAATCAAAGAAATGGGGACTGATTACAGAGTCAATTTTCAATTACCTGTACTAATAGAGCAGTGGTATGGGTAATCCCAAACTGTGGTTAACCAAAAATCATTTATATTTGCTTTCGGACTGCATTATTTAAACTATTTATAGCAGTTGGGATCCTAACTACATTTTTCTTTTGTGATTACTAGCATTAATTTGCACCCACACCCTAGATTTCATGTGAATTTTTGCCAAACAGAGGTGGCCCAAATAGGAGAAATGAGAAAGATATATCATTTGGGGGAGTTTATATATTCCACACATCATCTACAAATTTAATAATTCACATATATAGATTTTTGTACAGGTCTGCAAGGATGGAGATTACAATTCTCCCTTGATAACCCATTTCTCCATTTAAGAACACTTACCATTGGGAAATGATTTTCCAATGCTAATCTCGACCCTTCTGCTGAAATACAAACTGACCTTTCCTTCTTTTCCTCAGTGGGGGAAAAATGAATAAACAGGCCCTGTCCTCTGTGGACTTTACCCCAATAATGCTGAAAACTCCTCTTGACTCGTTTCTTTTTCAAGTGGAACCAGCACCATCCTGTTTGTGTGCCTTATTTCCTAGCCCATCATGAGCAGCTCCCAGAAATCAAAAAGCATTAAAAACCATGAAGAACGTATCATTTTCTGAGAAACAAAATAATGTGCACTTTACAAAAAAAAAGATTTTGTAATAAGAAATCAGTGGAGACTTCTTACCTGATTTTTTTCCTTTCAATAGAGAAAATAAGACTAAAGAAGCACAAAGGAGAAAATTGAAAACACCTATGATTCCAGCAACTGGAGGTAACCAGTGGATCTCTGAATCCTCGGCTTCTCCTGCAGCCCTCAGTGACTGGAGGAGCTCTACAGGGCGGGCATTCTAGGCAAGACCACTCTATTTCCTATTATAATGCTTAAAATCCTGGAGGCACCTGGGTTGCCCAGTTGGTTGAGCGTCTGCCTTCGGCTCTGGTCATGATCTCACAGTCCCATATTGGGCTCCCTGCTCAGTGGAGAGTCTGTTTCTCCCTCTGCCCTTGCTCATGCTCTCTCTCTTTCTCAAATAAAATAAAATATTAAAAAAAAAAGCTACACCCACATTAGAACCTGATGACCTAGATGGAGTCCCATGGAAACCACAGAGATTCCTTTGGTGCCTTTAGGCCAAAGTCTACACTAAAAGCAGGTGAGACAGCTTCCTTAGCCCATCTCCGCTAGGCACATACCCTGCTCTCACTCCTGTACTGAGACCCGGTGTCACCCACAGAGCAGTGGCTTTGGCATCTTCTGGGAGCTTGCTAGAGTCGTACAATCTCAGGCCCCACCTCAGACCTAACCTAATCAGAATTTGTGTTTGATCAACATCTCCAGGTATGGCCAGATGTGGACTCACTGCTCCGGCCCCTCAGTTGAGAATCCTTACTGGAGCTTAGTGATTGGCTGGTGAGTGAAAACAAATAATAAGCAACAAAGAGCACAAGGAAGAACATGACAAAAAAGAGAAATTCTTGGCAAGGCCTCGAGTTGAGCTGCTCCAGGTGGCTCTGCTCTGGGCCTGCCTGTGTATGAGGGCTTTCTCATCCTATTGTACAAAATGCACGTCAAAGCATTGAGAAATGAGTTCAAGATTAAGTTATGGTCCACAGAAACTTGTTTCAACTCTTCCTTCCTTACTTTGAAGAATAACCCTTTGGCACCAGGGCCCGGTATACATCTTCTGCCTCTAAGTTAGACTCCTCTAGGGGAAGGAATGGCACTAGGGTGTAAGGGGTCTTGGGCACCTCTTAGAGGCTAACGAGAGGACCTGCATGCTCACTGTCTTCTGTACAGATCCCATACTTGGTGCTTGGGTCTGTCAAGGGTTGGTAATAAAGCAGCACAGTGTCAACATCTCCATGTCTACCTTTAGCCCACTTCACGGTCATAGTTTCTCTCCCCTCCCTCCTTGTCCACCATGTAAATGAAATTACTCTTTTTGCTAATGTTCCCTCCTCTCCCTTTGTTCTTTCCTGTACTTCTCTGCTTTCTGACAACAGGAACGACAGCAGTTGCAACAAGACTTCACTTTGGCAGGAAATGGAAATAAACCATGGACTGGGGGAACAGGAAGGCTGGGAAGAGGGAAGGCCAGAAAACTCATTCCCATATGCACACATACCCCAGCAGACTCATGTGTGTGCACATGATAATACTTTTTTTCCTTCAAAACTTGGATCCTACCAAATTGTTTTATATCCATTTTTCAAGTTAAAAATACTTTACAAGCATTTCCCCAGCTCAGTAAATATTCCTATAAAACATGTTTAATAGTCTCATAGTATTCCAATGTGAACACATCACAAATCATTCAGTGAGTCCCCTGTTACTGGGCATTTGGGTTATCTCCCTCTTCTTTCACATTTGTAAGTAATGCTGCAATGAACATCCTTGTACATAAATCTGTTCCTACATCTCAGGTTATTCTTCCAGGGTAAATTTTGTTTGACTCTGATAACAACAATAAACAACCTAACCTTGGATTGAAATATCTTTGTTTGTCCAGTACTCAATTATGTTATGGCTTTTCTCCAAAAGAAAACACACGGTAGGGTCTGAATGTCAGGTTTTTAATAAGCAGGTTTCACAAGATTGACTCTCTTACACTTATCTGAAATTTCAGCCACAGTGACTTGCAGTAAAAAATGCCTGCATTCTAAAACTCACCTAGGACAAATTAACTCCGGAGTATCTCAGGATCGGGACATGTGACAGGATGGTGACTCTCAACTCAAAAGGTGACTTTTCTATCTTAGGCCACTTCCATTGAGTCTGCTCTTCCAGAAGGCCTAATGTTCATTATTTAGGTTGGAGTGTTGACCACAAATTTGCAAAGGCTCTTTGTGGTCCCAAACCTTCTTTGGAAGCACAGAGAGAAGGAAAGCAATTAAATTATCAGTGTGTAATCTTCATGTACACAAAGCCATTAACAACTATAGTAACCATCCTTCATAGGGAATGTACTATGTGCCAGGTACTGTACTGGGCACTTTGCAACCTGTATTAACTGTCTATTATTGCATACCAAACTGATCCTAGATTTGGTAGCTTAAAACATTTATTGTCTCAGTTTTGGTGGGTCAGGAATTTTGGTGTGACTAAGTGCCTCTCATAGGCTAAAATCAAGATAACCACTCTGTTACTTTAGGGATCAACCGGGAATATATTCAACTAAGCTCATTCATGTGGTTGTTGGCCCAACTCCATTCATCCTGAACTATTGGACCAAGGGCATCAGCTCCTTGCTAATCATTGGCTGGAGGTCCCCCTCGGTGGCTAACCCCTAGGTCTCTCATACACAGTTCACAACAGGAGAGCTGGTTTTCATCAAAGTGAGCAAGAAAGGGCAAGTGAGACAGTAGTAAGAGTCTTTGTATGAATAAATCTTAGAAGTGACTCTACTTCTGCAATATTTTATACACTAGAAGAGAGTCACATGGTTCAATCCAGACTCAGGAGGAGCCCATGAATCCCAAGAGGTGGGGATCATTGGGAACAATCTTGGAGGCAGCTATCACACAATGATTATTTCATTAATTCAAACAATGCCTCTTTGAAGTAGCTATTGTTAATCTCCATTTATAAATAAGAAACTAGGCACTCGAAGCCAGTAAATGAAGAGATTGGGATTCGAACTTCTTACTCTGACTTCCACGTACATCTGCTCATTCCCTGCACTATGTTCTCAGCAGGACACTTTATCTGTGAAGGCCATAGGATCCTAGAAAGGTCAGTAGAGATTTGAGACAACTTATCCTCTTCTGGCACTCTTTTTTTTTTAAATATTTTATTTATTTATTTGAGAGAGAGACAGTGAGAGAGAGCATGAGTGAGGAGAAGGTCAGAGGGAGAAGCAGACTCCCCATGGAGCCGGGAGCCTGATGCGGGACTCGATCCCGGGACTCCAGGATCATGACCTGAGCTGAAGGCAGTCGTTCAACCAACTGAGCCACCCAGGTGCCCCCCTTTTCTGGCACTCTTGATGTATTTTCTCCCTTCCAATGTTTAAGTGAAACTGCTTAGCTTACAGTAATAAGAGAGGGTGGTGTAACCCAAGGGTGTTAGATTAGAGATGGAAGATCCAGGATTGTTCAGATGCCTGCCTTTTGGGGGGTCCTGGTGAAAGTTAACTGGCTTCCAACTCTCTACCCAGAATTCCTATATATCTTTTTCATTCTTGATTTACATTGCATATTAGCATTGAAGATGATTTGTAAGATAAATATCATTGGGGAAAAATCCCCATGGTCAAGAATTAAACACATATGCATGGTTCTCAACATGTTCTCTAGGAGTCCTCTATTCATTTTCCCTAACCAGTGGAGCTGTAAATCTGGCCTGTGCTCAGCACACTGTATGTGTTTTGCTTTATGAAGGCATAAATCACCAAGATACAATTTGTGTTTGATTTTTTGGACACTTAATTTGCTTAAATGTTCAGCAGTTCATAGATGTAAATTGTGCTGGGCATAGCTCCAAGTGGAGTAAGCTGAGAGCAAGAAGCTATACATATTAGGATGTAATTCAGAAGAAAAATCATCTTGGCCAGTCAAGTAAGTCCTCTTTATAAGTTACTTATAAATAATTTTTCTCCATAGGCAATATAAACACTTAGTAAATACTTCTAGGGGAGGGAGCATTGTAGTAAATTTAAAGCATATCCGGCATAATATGCTTCTATACCATTGATGAGGGAGTGATGAACAGGGCATGTGCCACACCTGTTTGGCATAAGGTGCCCAGGTAAAAAGTGACCATATCAATGGATTATGGTTTCATGTTAAAAGAAAGTCTCATTGAGAATCAAGATGTGGATTTTCACCCCAACTGCCACTAACTAAATGTGTGAACTTGAGTAAGTCATTTAACTTCTATGGGCCTCGGTTTTCTCCTCTGGAAATGAGGGGTTGGAGTAAATCATTTCTTCATTCCCTTCCAGTTCTAAAATGCTGTGGTTCTAAATACTTACTTGGCACCTACAAAATATCCATCTGGCACCATGGAGAAGATGGTGGAAAATAAGAAGGAGCCGGGGAACAAAACATGAGGAAGTTTTGGAAATTATGTACCAGTAGAGGAGCTGCTTCAGAGTTGAGTGTGATACCAGAGAGAAATCTGTATCGATTTATAGAGGCTGGTGTTGGCCACAGTGTGCAGCTGTGTCTCTGGTACGGCACCCTGGGTAGGAATACCTAAGGAGGCCCTGGGAGCTGCCTTCGAACGGCACCCACCATACACCAGCTGGGGCTGTGGAGTGCCTCCTTCTACCTGAGGATGAGGCTGCGCCTGAACTTCTCAACTTCCCATGGGATCAATGGTTTCTTTTCCCTGGAAGGAACGGATGCAACTTCCCATATATGCTGGGCAGCTGGTTTTCCGGGACCACCCTGGAAATAGCTGGTCCCCCAGTCTTAGCCTGGTAGGTTTGCTTTCATGCTTGCCTCTCAAGAAGGAAGAGCAACAAGGGGGAGGGTCCCCCCACCCTCGCCACAGGCCCACTGCGTGTCCCGCAGCCCCTGCCCCTGCCCCACCACCTCTGTGTGGGACAAAGTGTATAACTGTGTTTCTTTTTGCTGACCCTTGGATGTGAATTTCCCCAGCAGAATCTATCTCATAACCCAGTGGTTTTCAAACTTCCACGTGCATCAGAATGAGGGGCTTAGGGGCACCTGGGTGGCTCAGTGGGTTAAGCCTCTGCCTTTGGCTCAGGTCATGATCCCAGGGTCCTGGGATCGAGCCCCACATCGGGCTCTCCACTCAGCGGGGAGCCTGCTTCCCCCTCTTTCTCTGCCTGCCTCTATGCCTACTTGTGATCTCAGTCTGTCAAATAAATAAATAAAATCTTTAAAAAAAAAAAAAGAATGGGGGACTTAACACATAAATTACAGGGTCCTGCCCCTAGAATTTCTGGTTCAGTATGCCTGGAGTGGGGCTGAGGACTTGCATTTCTAACAAATTTCCAATGCTGCTTCTCCAGGGCCCACACTTTTTGAGAGTCCGCGCCATATGACCTTATAGAATTTGTCCTGAACTTTGTTGCAAGACAACTGCTAATAGGCAAAGTCATTGAAAGTGCTCCTAGACAAAAACTTTTTTGAACTTTAGTAGTTATATGTTTATGTTAATGTGTATTAATGTGTTTTTGCCAGATGCTGATTTTTCCATTTACAGCATCAATATCAAGTTAACTTTAAATATAATTATTTTAGCAAAAAGGGAATTGAGTTAAAATATTGGAATATTCCTGTAAACCGTAGAACAGGTGATCTATCATAACAAAGTCCGTAAAGGTGGTAATAAAAGGTTGGATGAGGTTTGGGAAACACTGGCATAAACAATGAAAGCGATAGAAATTGCTAAAGCAGGGCTGCTGGGTCAGACCAGGAAGAGTGGCTCTGCAGAGGAAAGGGACTTGGGGTGAGTCTTAATGTAGATGGGTGTAGATAAGCCAAGAGGCAGTGAGAATGTAAGCAGGTGGACGGAGAGGGTATGGAAAGAGCCGTCAGATGGTGCCCATGTAAAACAGTAGGTTGAGCAGAAAAAAAATCTCTGCTTAGCCTGGTGTTTGGTGTGTAAGACAACAAAAACCATGATGGCGGATTTCCATTCTGGACTTGTTATTCTGGTCACGGACGCGGGCCATAATCAGTCTCAGTCATTAGCCCTCTCTTTGCGAGTCTAGGGCTTAATAGGCATTTTGTTTGCTTTGTTTTCACTTGCCATTTGCTTATCTTTATTTGGCGAGTCTACCATGGCAGGATTCATGGCTCTAAGTTTCTTACTGGATCATCTTTAGAGGTCAGCAGCCCAAAGGAAGACGCTCACAGACTGACAGCTCCATATAGCTGGTATTACAAACCATCAGATGCTAATTCAGAGGTCTCTTAGGAATATAACTGCTTCTGTTTTCAATGAGCTGAGCTTGCACATTTAAAAACTGCCACCAGAAGAGGCTGCCATGAAGAAGTGACCATGTAGCCCATTTCATTTTGCTAGACTGTAATTTAATCTTCGGAAATAATAAGTTGTTGTTATAGCTGAATATAAACTAAAAGTGTTACTTGCCATTTTCCGCAAACTTGTCATATAAAGAGCAATAAAACCATTCTACCATTGACACATCATGCAAATTCATTTTCTTCCCATAATGTCCTCCAACGAGCGGGCATTTTTGGGCCCCATGCAGGTCACAAACAGGGTTTTGGAAACTATTTGTTCTGCTGTGCCTTTTAAATGGTCATTGAATTGCTACCCTTTAAAACAAACACCGAAGACTAACAATTTGGTAAAAGACTTACGAAATTGCTTTTAAGAAAATTCCATTGTTCTGACAATCTAAGATCATTTGCTCTACTTAGGCAACAGCGTAGGGAAACAAAACAAAACCAAACCAAACCACAGAAAGCTGTAGAGCCTTCCGTGACTCTCCTGACTGCTTACAAGCCGAGACCACTGTTTCTCAATCAGGCTCATCCAGAGGGATGGTTAACTGCTAGAGAGCTGAGCCCCATCCTAGTTTCTGACTCAGTAGATGTTGGTAGGGATCGAGTATTACATATCTATGATGTTCCCAGGTGGTGTTAATGCTGCTGGTACAGGGACTACACTTTGGAAATCACGGACTTAGAGGTTCCTCTCTCTTCCCACCACCCCCTTTTTTTTTTAAGATTTTATTTATTTATTTGAGAGAGCCAGAGAGAGTGAGCACAAACAGGGTGAGAGGCAGAGGGAGAGGGAGAAGCAGAATCCCACTGGAGCAGGGACCCCGATGTGGGACTGGAATCTAGGACCCTGGGATCATGACCCGAACCAAATGCAGTCGCTTAACCGGCTGAGCCACCCAGGCACCCCCTCCTCCCCTTTTTATACCGTCTGATCTGGCCACGACAAATTTGTAGCTTCTAAAATCAACGCCATACTCTACCATCCTTCAGTCTGATTGCCTTCCTCCTCTTTATCTGCATGTCAAAATCCTACTCATACTTCCAGGCTTGTTTTAGGGTAACCTCTTTTGAGAAACCTCTTCTGACTTCCAGTTAGAACTCGCCTGTGGTTTACCTGTCTAGCATTACAGATCTACCATAGGATTTCAATGATTTCTTTACAGCTGTAGATTTTCTGCCATTGCGACTTGTGAGCTCCTTGAGGAGTCTTATCTCAATTTTTTAAATCTCCAATTCCTTGCATGTACTAGATGCAAAGTAAAGTTTTCTGAATAAATGAATTAAAATCTTTAAGAACCTATGATATTTTATGCAAATCCAATGTTGAGGAAGTACGGCACTGTGTGCTTAAGCACACAAGATTTTGGGGTCAGACAGACCTGGGTAGGTATCCGAGCTGTGGGACGTTGGGCAAATCACTTACCCACTGTGAGTGATGAGTGCCTTATCTGTAAATGGAGGACAACTCAAGGGTTCATTAGGAGGATTAAAGGAGATTATGCAGGTGGAGTACTTAGCATAATGAATCACAGAAATGCTAAACAAATTATCATTATTATTATTAGTGGTTACTATATAAATCAAATTTACACGCTGAATTTCAGAGAAAACATAAATTTTGGTTACTATTGTCTTCATTAATGGGGCACTTTGCACATGCACAGACTTTTGTATGATGTTTCTGGGAATTTAGATAACTGGATAGCTATTAAAACCGGAAATTGCTTACTATTCCCGTTCTGGCCACCAACACCCATTTAGACCAGAATTTATTCATTCATAATTTTTTAGTTTTTAAATTCCTGCCATGTGCCCAACACACTGTGCTAGGTCAAAACCATATCTATCCCCTGCCCTCAGGAAGCTCAGAGGGCAGCAGGGAGCCTGACATAAACACATCATTCATGAATTAAGGAAATTCAACCTTGATCAATACTGAGGCAAAGGTAGCAAATGTTTAATTTGTATGTTCCCTTTCTGCATATCTCCCTTCTCCTCAACTGGGCTCTGAAGCTTTGTCTATAACAATCCACTCAGGTCAATTTCATCACCTGATTCTCCCAAACCCCAGAAGCTGAGTCTAGGAAGTCTTTCCTCACTAAGTGCAAAAAGCCTAGACCCATTTTGACTCAGTAAATGGATGACATGTTTTGGGCAAGGCTTTCCTTGGAATGTGCTGGGCCTATCTGCATCCAGGGACGGGGGAAGGGAGACTTTGATAGGAAAAAGTCATAATAGGCTGTACTGGAAGGAAGAAGTGATCTTTGTGTCTAAAAAATGAGAAGCATATTTGTTTTTGTTTTGGTCTGGTTTTATTTGTTTGTTTGTTTGTTTTGTTTTGTTCTTGGTGGGTAAGAGCAGAAGGAGAGATCTCTCTCTTATTGCTTTGCAAGGTCTCTGCTCAGCACCAGGAAGATGAGCAGACCACTCTAAGAGCAGGCCTGTGGCCTCACATGGTTCTTCCTACTTGAAGATGGCTGGTTATGACCCACCTGGGGAAACCTGTCCTTCACAGATGGGAGTGTCTGGCAGCTAATTGGCAGGGCCCTGTTCAGGAGATGAAAAATCCTCTAGGACTGTTTAAAATCAACTCACGAAATCAGACTAAATGAATGAAGGGGAACAAAATCCCGGCCAAGTGGGACAAGTGGGGACTTTGCCAATCTCTGTCTTCTAAGTGACCCAAACACAGTTGCAGTATCTGTATAATTTTCTAGGCCAGGTCAAGTGTTATCATTGTTTTGCTCTGTGAAGCTCAAGCCCAGGGAAAGTGGACTTAGGCATTTCTGTATGTCTTCTTTCAATACACTATTGATGTTTCTTTAGGGATTTTACCCCTATCTTAACATGTTATATGTATGTGTTTTATGTCGTGATAGCTCTCTGTGGTAACTGTGGTTATTGATTATAAAGAAGAGTTGGGTAAGCTACATTAGTATTTCAACACATTTTCTGATCATGATGTGTTCTACCTGCTCCATGAAATTACCAACAAATAGAAAATTTGAAAATCATCTATTATTCCATCTCCCAGAGTTAACTGCTATAACTGATTCAAAATTTTTGGTAGAATTTATTTCATAGATTTTTAGATAAAATGGCAATAATGCAGCGTACATAATTTGTTCGTACTTGTGTGTGTGTGTGTTCTTTTTCTTTGCCCTTAAGTTTTCTTTAAGAAACATAATTTTAAGGGCTAAAAACATTTTACTGTGTGAAACTACTTAAGTATTTGAAAGTAAAAAATAAGCTGGAATTCAGCCAAACGTCTCTTTCATTAAGGCAGCAGTGAAAGTACGCCAGGTACAATTCATTGTGGAATCCTAGGCTCTTGGAGCTGGGAAGGACCTCCAAGGTCACGCATGAACATGAGAAGGCTCCAGAGAAACGCATGAATTTAGTTATCTCTTTCTCAGTGGTATAACCATCATAGCAACCAACTTCGTTTCAGTACTAAAAGTAATTAACCCTGGGGGTAACCAAAATCTTTTTTGTATCTTGCCTGATGGGTGACTGATTTTAAGCAAATGTACACTTATCCCAGATAGAAATCCTAATTAGGAATTTTGCCTAAAGAAGTTCAGGTTTGTGAACATTTTACAACAAAGCAGTTACTACCAAACAGTAAGAGAGGAACCCTGGGTTATTTCTCATTAGATCTTTCCTTCAAAGTTTGAGAAATTTGAATTCATACTAAAATTTAATTATAAAAGTATCTCATAACTTCCACAGTTACTTCCTTCTCTGATGGAAACTGCCTGAAACTCTACTTTCGCAAACATGCCTACAATTTTCTATTATCCTACAGACCTCACCACCACCCTGTATACCTTCTATTATATGGCTTGCTGAGAGAAAGCAAAGTCATAGAAACAATTTCCATACAATCTGAAGCAGGTTCATTCTACCTCCTTGAAATCAGTCTCATATAAAGAGCTACAGGCCCAAGGAAGTTTTGATTAAAAAAATGTTGGGTCTACCTGCATGATAGTGATATTTAATAGCATTAATTAGACATTATAATTAATTAGACAATATAAAAGTATAATTATAGACATCATTAAAAAGACATTATAATTAAATATCTTAGTATATTAATAGCTCATAAGTAGATATGAATGTCATTGAATAACAACAATTCACACAATAATAATATTGCTCAATGGTCCTCAATATTATCACATTTACTATCACAATGAACTGGAGAGGTCTGGAATTTGTGCTTGTCCAACTCTTCATGAAGAAAGCTGTGAAAGCTGAAGGGAGAGTTTGAGGCATTTTTAAGTCTTATGAGATTCTGAGGAAATCTCAGCCTCCTAATCCTGACCAGCTGTTTATCAGACCACATGGCCTCAATGGTGGGGCAGATGAATGAGTTTCATTCCTTTTTTTTCTTTAAAGTCATGAAACGTACTTAAGAATATCATTTGAAAACTTTGCTCACTGGTTTTTAACAGTTTAATATCAAATTTACTCTCAGGGTAGTAATCCTTTTTTTTTTTTTTTCTACTTTGAAGGTGATGCTGGACAGATAACTTCATTTTCCAGTCGGCCATATTGTTGGATAAGGTGGGCCGCTCTACTGAATTATTCTGTAACAACTCCAGCCTAACATTCGATGTCTAATCTGCACCAGATATCTGTGTACCATACGTTTGTC
Source organism: Taxidea taxus jeffersonii (assembly GCA_003697995.1). Lineage (NCBI taxonomy): Eukaryota > Metazoa > Chordata > Mammalia > Carnivora > Mustelidae > Taxidea > Taxidea taxus. The sequence continues at coordinate 28,307 of ML101041.1, forward strand.
CTAGGCAATGAGGAGCATTCGATTTTAAGTCCACAAAGTGGCTCCTCTTTGGGAATGTTCTTTCCTTATCCTTTCCCCTTAAATTTTTCAGGGTTTTGTCCTTGGTCCTCCCTCCTCTTTCTTTCCACATTCTCTCTTTGGTGAATCAACATCTCTCAAAGCATCAGTGATTCTCCAACATAGGTGATTTAAAACTCTGTAATTTTAGCTCAGTTCTCTCTGTAGGGTACAGAGCTTGCTCCTGGCATTTCAGACTCAGTACTGCCCGCATTGAACTTTTCTTCCTTAAACTTGCTTCTTCTCCTGGCTTCTCCATTTCTATAAATGGCACAGCCATTCTCCCAGTTACTCCTTCTTGAAAGAGGTCTTTGAGACGTTTAAAAAATTATTTATTTATTTATTTATTTGACAGAGAGATCACAAGTAGGCAGAGATGCAGGCAGAGAGAGAGGGGGAAGCAGGCTCCCCACTGAGCAGAGAGCCTGATGCGGGGCTCGATCCCAGGACCCCGAGATCATGACCTAAGCCGAAGGCAGAGGCTTAACCCACTGAGCCACACAGGTGCCCCTCTTTGAGATCTTTGACTCTCTCTTTTCCTTCGCCCCTACCTCCCGCTCATTCTCAGTCTCTCCCAAGTCTGTCTTCTTTCCCTTCACCACAGTCACAGTTGAGTCAGACCAGGGGTTTTCAGCAGTGGCTGTACTTTAGATCACGTAGTGAGCTTCAAACACAACAAAATCAGGTCAGCAACCCGTCCCAGACCAACTGAATCAGTAGTTCTGAGGGAGGAACCCAGATTTCAGTATTTTTAAAAACTTTCTCAGGGGAGTATTATGTGAACACATTCTTGATAAACCTCAAGTCAGATTCTTTGTACACATTTTTCTCACCTTCTGTCTTTTTCTTCCTCTACATCTCTGCCTGAGCATTAATTTTCTTATTGCCTCTATCTGTAAGGGCAGTAAGTAACTTAAATGTTTTTCATGTCTCCCCACCTTGCCTTCAGAGTAAAATCATGTACCTTATCCTAGTCATGGCATTCTTCTAGAACTTGGCCTGTACTTCCCAGCCTTGTTTCATGTTAGTTCTCTCCATATTCTATAAGCATATGCCAAAACAAGCATGATCTCTGTGGCCTTACCTCATTTCTTTGCTCATTATGTTCTCCCTTTCTGAATGGATTTCCATAATCTTTTCCTAATCGCTTCAGATGCTTTCAGCAGCAAGTTTACAGAATATCCAACTAAAAGTGGTCTAATGAATAAAAAATTCTTACTGCATATAAAAACCCTTTAAAAATATGGAGTTCTGGAATTGGTTATGTCTACAATGAAAATTTGCCTATTTGTGATTCTCTTGCTTTCTCCCCATACACCAAGATGGTGGCCACAACTCCAAGCATCACATCCTTGGGAGACAATGTTCAAGCTAGGAAGGAAGAGAGTTTCTGTTCATTTTTTAAAAAAATCAAAATATAAAACTTTCCTCAAGGGCCCCTAACTGACGTTTCTTCAGTGCCATTAACCAACATTGAGTTAAAAGATCATGTTCTTGCTTCAGGGAAGACTGGAAAAGTGAATATCTTTCGGCATTGTCAGTCGCTATACTAGGAGGCTGGCTTTTCTAGGAAAGAAGTGAATTGGGGAGGCAGCCAACACAAGGAGACAAACACCAGGGTCTCCCATATTTTGTCTTTTGAAATACATTAGTGCTTCTTTCAAAGTTCAATTCAAATGTCTTCTCCATGAAGCCTTTCCTAATCTCTGACGAGACAGAGGTCTTTTCTCTCTGAATGCCTGTGGTATTTTTGTTTAAATGTCTCTCCTTGATCTTTGTGTGCTTCAGGTTTTTGTAACATTTGTGTAGGTGTCTTATTTCTCATATTGAATTACAAGCTCCTTGAAGGCAGGGGCCATGCCTCAGTCATCTTAGTGTAGCCTGTAGTATCAAGTCAACTGAAAAATAGTTTGTTGCAAGAATGATATTCTGGCATTTACTGCTTTCACATTGCTTGTTTAGCTAGTGGCCTTTTCAAACTTGTTTCCAGTACTTGTGTTAGGCAACCAGTTGGCCAATGGAGATCAAGTTATAGTGATATCAAGGATCTGATTGATGTCTTTTCCCCTGGGTATTTCCCTTCTACCCAGGCACTCATTTCTCATTTCTCATTTCTGCCAGTTTTAGACAAAGAAGATTCAGGGTAATAAACTAGTTGTCACCCCCTGAGCACCTCTAAAATTTTTTTAGTAAAATATTTGAAGTTCTTTGCTTCGAGCCTCAGGCTGACCAGGCTGGAATGCATGCGGCCTGTAGGGCTAATGAGGAAAGTCCCACTAGGGGGTAACTCTCCCCCACTGGGCCTCTCCAGTAAGGGTCAGCCCAGCAGAGAAGGGGGCTACATCTTCACCTGAGCGGGGAGGTGCTGGCTTCAAAGCCCATACTCTGACAGGAAAACAAATAGAAACCTGTGGAAAGAGGAAGCAGGAAGGCAATGTGGACTCATTAAAAGAATAGTAATAATGATAATTTTCAAAGCTTTATTTCTTTGAGAGTGAGAGGACAGGGATTTCATTGGCCCAAAACTCATGAAGCTTGGTTGCTTTCAACCATCCCCATGGTGGTTCCACACAACCCATGGGGAGTATTATGTGTAGCAGCTTCTGGGAAGGAGGCCACTGCCTCAGATCCTTCTCTGCTTCAACTTTCTTCTGAGGAGCCATTCTCTGAGACCCTCTCCTTTTCTGCTTGGTCTAGCTGGGGGTCCAGAGGATTGTTCCCCTAATAACACAAATAGGGGGTGGCCAACTGAAATCCATTTTCTCTTGTGCCTGAGGGACAGGGTCAGGGCCTCAGGAGGTAAACAGGATTCATGCTTGACTCAAGACCAAGTTACAAGGACTTTGCAAGGATAAGACTTAGCTGGGTGAACTTGGAATCTTAGATGAACCAAAGGAAACTCCTGAATGAGTAATCCAAATGTACCATGGGAGGATGCCAACATTGGAAATAGTTTCCAAAAGTCAATTCCAGCCAAAGGCAACAAAACAAAATATATTCACCCTTCAGTAATTTTCCTGAGTGATGAATATGCATGAGGTTCTGGACTAAGCACTATACATTCACCATCTAATTTTATATTTGTAACAGCCTTTGAGGTTGTTACTATTAGATTCATTTTACAGATGAAGGAACTGAGATTGGAAAGTTTGTCAGTGCTTCTTGAACTTTCATGGGCATCAGAATCACCCGGAAGCTTTGTTAAAACTCAGGTTTCTGAGATTCCTCCCTGCCTGATTTGTCTTGGAATTGGAATGTTGGCTGTTTCCCCACCTTGGTACTTGAACGACAAGATCAGTTGTTCCTGGGTGCCTAGCCTGCTGGCTGCCGGGTGGAGGGGGGATGCACACCATCAGTTCCCCTGGGGCTCCAGCTTGTTGGTTCACCCCGGGGATCTTGGAACCTTGTCAGTCTCCATAGTCATATGAGCCAATTCCTTGTAATAAATCTTCTTCTCTCTCACTCTACACATCCTCTTGGTTCTGTTTCTCTGGAGAACCCTGATTATTACAAATTTTCTGAGTCAGTAGGTCTGGGGCCAGACCTAGGGAACATGCATTTCTAGAGTTCCCAACTGATGCTGATACTACAATTTCAGAGACTATACCTGACAATCTCTGCCTTAGGTTAAGGGAGGGCAAACAACCTTCCTTCATAATTCCTCCAACCCAGATCTTATTGCCCAGGGTCCCCCAAGAGGCTCAACTTTCTTTAAACACATGTTTAATTTGCTGTGTATGTGAGGTGAATGAGATACAGGCCTTTCTTTCAAAGTGCTCACAGTCCAGAGCTGACAGCAGGAGACAGAACATGATGTGTAGTAAGCATCTCTACAGAGTTCAGTGAGGGTGAAAAAGAGAGAGTTTGCCTGAGGGCTGAGGATGTCCAAAGTCTTCACAAGGAAGGACGACCTGGGCAGGAGATGAGGGATGTGAGGAACCAAAGCTCAGGAAAGGGTGGCCAGTCCCTTTTTGCATCTTACTCTTTTCAGTTCAACCTAGTTTCTTTCAGCTCTGCTGGGGCTGATGGCTCTAGTTGGCACTTTTGGCATTGACCCTGAGGCACATGAGTCCCCTCCCTGGCAGCTCTGTGCCCTACACTTGGTCTGCTCATGCCCATCCAGGAGACACTCAGGAGGAACGTTCACTGGGCCCCTTGCTTGTCCATTGTTCCGGGGATTGAAAGAGGCTCCATGAGCTTTACAACCAGTGAAAATTGTCGCCAGCTTCACAATTCTGGCCAACATGTCTATGCTTTGAAGTCTGGTTGCTGCCTTTTACAATTCTATTTTTAAAATGTATTAAAGATGTTTAAATGTGGCAGAGACTTCCAATAAAAGCCAGGCTGCTTGAGAACCAGGATGCTGGTCTCAATTTACAGTGCCTGTTAAATAATAGGATACCCATGTAAAAGGGGCTCCACGACCCTGACCCACAGTTCTCACGGAAACCGAGCTCACTGCCCAATGCCTCTGAGAGGATTCCGGAGGTTATCAGACCCTCTATCTATCCTCTGTTTATGCCACGAGAGTGCCTTTTAATACAAAGGGATTGATTTTTTGTTTGAATCAGTCACTAAAATAAAGGCACTCAGTGAAAACAGAAAAAGGTCTTTAATAAAATAGTTCAGCAGTAGTTTGGCCTAAAAATCAAGTCAGGGCTAATAGGTAGTTGCCATTGCTCTGCAAGGCCTGGGCTCCCTGAAGAGGAGTTTGGAGTCATGCTATATGCTCAAAGAATCACAACTCTGAACACCATTTGGGGTCCAATCTTTGACAGTCCATTTTATCTTAAGGACTTTATTAGACCCTTCAGGAGGCTACTAAAAATATAAGATGTGGTTCCTGACCTACGTCCTCCCCTTCACCACCCACCCTTAGTTACTCAAAGAACATTGTTGCTTCCAGCTTCAATCTTGTCTACTTTTCTTCACCCTTGGTGCTATGGCCCTTGGTTCAGGTCTTTGCTTGTTTGCCGAACAGGGTAGGTTGATTTATCTCACACCTATTACCACAACCATTTTTCAGTGTCTCTCCTTATACTTTTGAGTCTAGAAAGCTAAAATTCCTATTCCCAGACTCTCTTGAAGGTAGGATTCATGTGGCACAATATGGCCCATAAAGTGTAAACTGAAGTTGGCTAGAGATTTCTGGGATGCACTTGCTTTCCTGAAACAAGCACGGACACTTCCTTCTTCTCATTCTTTCCTCCTGAAATGTGATATGCTAGCTAGATCTGGAAGTGCTGTCTTGTGGCTATGAGAGAAATGCCCAGAGAAATGTGGAGTTGTTGGCTCTGCCATCTTGGGCTATGAAACATTGTCTGCAACTGCCAACTTTTGGACTTCTTATAGAAGAAAAATTAAAATTATAATTTGTTTAAGCTATTATTTTTCAGTTCTCTGTTACTTAAAGCCATGGATACTTTCTAACTGAGCTATTACATGGGCTCAGAGTGATCAAATTACTTGCTTGGGCACACACAGCTGCTAAATAGCAGAACCATGATTAAATCTGGTAGATATCAGGCTAACTCAAAAACTTAACTTTTTTTAGTATATGTGCTGCCGAAGCGAGCACTCAAAAACTTAACTTCACTGAATTTTCTCCTGTGAATTCCTTGCATAGTGTCTAGCTGGAATGATAATTTTTTTTTTCTTTCCTTCAGGAGAAGATAACTTCTAAAATCTGCTACAGCAGTTAGTGGCTATGGCAAGTTCCCCTGTAACTTGTTCTGGGAGAGCCACTGGAAAGATTCCTCTCAGTGATGTAACTGTTGAGAAATTGGGTCTTGCTGCCCCAGGGGAAGAGTAATAGGCCCTTTCTGTGGCTTGACAAAGGCAGTCCCTCCAAATAACAACCTGGTGTGTAGATCTGATCATTGTGGGAAAAATGAGAACATTGCCATAGACATCAAGAAAACTTGGAAAAGGAAAATGGCACTGTCAACTCTACCATATTCACAGCTCTTTTTTTTTTTTTTGCTGTGTTTTTAAAAGCCTCTTTTTTTATTTTATTTTTTTTTAATTTAAGCTTTTTTTATTTAAACATATAATGTAACCCCACCACCCTCTCCCAACCCCTCTCCCCCCCACCCCCCTCAGTTTGTTTTATGACATTAAGAGTCTCTTTTGGTTTGTCTCCCTCCCGATCCCATCTTGTTTCATTTTTTCTTTTCCTACCACCTTAACTCGCACCCCCGTTGTATCTCCACTTCCTCATATCAGGGAGATCATGTGATAGTTGTCTTTCTCCAGTTGACTTATTTCACTAAGCATGATACGCTCTAGTTCCATCCATGTCGTCGCAAATGGTAAGATTTCATTTCTTTTGATGGCTGCATGGTATTCCATTGTATACATATACCACTTCTTCTTTATCCATTCATCTGTTGATGGACATCTAGGTTCTTTCCATAACTTGGCTATTGTGGACATTGCTGCTATAAACATTCGGGTACACGTGCCCCTTTGGATCACTACGTTTGTATCTTTAGGGTAAATACCCAGTAGTGCAATTGCTGGGTCATAAGGTAGCTCTATTTTCAATTTTTTGAGGAACCTCCATGCTGTTTTCCAGAGTGGTTGCACCAGCTTGCATTCCCACCAACAGTGTAGGAGGGTTCCCCTTTCACCACATCCTCGCCAGCATCTGTCATTTCCTGACTTGTTCATTTTAGCCATTCTGACTGGTGTGAGGTGGTATCTCATTGTGGTTTTGATTTGTATTTCCCTGATATTCACAGCTCTTTTTTTTTTTTTAAGATTTTATTTATTTGTTAGAGAGAGCGAGAGAGCGCGCGAGAGAGCGAGCACAGGCAGACAGAGTGGCAGGCAGAGGCAGAGGGAGAAGCAGGCTTCCCGCCGAGCAAGGAGCCCGATGTGGGACTCGATCCCAGGACGCTGGGATCATGATCTGAGCCGAAGGCAGCTGCTTAACCAACTGAGCCACCCAGGTGTCCCTTCACAGCTCTTTTGAGAGTCAACATCTTTAGATGCTTCTGCCAGATTCAGAGTCTCAACTGAAGTCTACTTGTAGAAGAAGAAAGTGAGGACCATCCAGAGGGAAATCCCCATGAGGGAAAGCAGTCTAGAGTAGGACTCCTGGCTCATGGGCAACACCTAGATTCAGAGAAAGGCTGGTTCTGGCACAATGTAGACCTGCTTTGAGAATAAAAGATGAACATGTCACTGTGAACCAATTTTTATTATCCCAGGCACTGATAATGTCTTTATACCAATCTGAACCAGCAAGAGAAAACACTGCACAAAGACATATCAGGGCACGGGACCAACAACAGCAGAGAGTTATTTTCAAGCTGCCTTGTCTGGAAGCCCAGTCTGATTCTCCAGCTGCTCTCCAAGAGGCATCCAGAAGCAAGGCTAGGCCTCTTTAGAATGAGGGAATATCTTGGTTTCTTAGGCAATGAGGAAGTATGACCCTGAAAGATCTTGAATTCTTGTTACTTTGATGAATGGGGGATCGAGCTAATTTAATTTGAAGACTACAAGATGTGATCAAATTTGTGTTCTGAGCTGGTGAACTAGGTCATAACAGCTACACAAGTAATAGAGTTAATAGATAGAAATCAAGAAAGTATTGTAACCGGGGTGCTCCAATGGCTCAGTCAGTCAAGTGCCCAATTCTTAAGTTTGGTTCAGGTTGTGATCTAAGGGTGGTGAGATGGAGTGCTGACTCTGTACCAAGTGTGAGTCTGCTTAACATTCTCTCTTCCTCTGCCCGACCCCCTCTACCTTCTCCACTGTTGCTTGTGTCTGCACTCTCTCTCTAAAAAAAAAAAAAAGGAAAGAAAAGAAAATATTATAACTGAGATGACCAAAATATGGGTACTGAAATGGTTGGACATTGTTAGTGAAGTGTAAAAATCTATTTGAATTCAGAGCATAATGAGTCAGCTAACTTGTATTTCAAACACTTTTTCTATGTCGAATTTTTCATCCAATGGTCAAGAGTCTCCATAACCAACCAAGAATTATTCTGAAGAGGGAGTGGGTCACTAGGAAAGTCTTATTCTGTATTGTTTTTGGTTCCATGTTATTCAATATGACTTTATAAGCCAATAAATAATCATGTTGGCTAGAATAATAGTATTAGCCTGGAATGTGTAGGAGGGAAGCTTTGGGTCTAAAGCTAATGGCTTTTGCATTATTTTATCAAGATGTGGAAATGTTGGATCATTCTGAGTCATAGTATTGGAGAGGCAACACTGTTATATTAAAAGTGCAAATTGCAGATATAAGATAGTGGCAGACGAGCCCAGCAAGGGTAGATTAGATGGCTTAGTTGGTGTTTGGCATTATTGATAATATTGTTAATAGTGAACATTTAGAATTCTACTAACAGTGCCCAATTTAGAGTTACAGTTTTAGAGATCTATCCCAGCTATGTAAGGAAAAAACTGAACTATAACCATCCTAAAATTCTCCAAAAGACCTTAAGTTGCCAACTCCGAGCAGGAATCCTCACCAAAGACATACACTCCTGCTTCATTTCATCAGAGCTCCTCCAGAATCAACTGGGCAGGGGGGGACCTAGTGGGTTTGAACAGCTATGAAGTTGTACCAGACCCTCTGCTAAGCACTTCATATTCCTTTATTTAATCCCCAAAATAATCACATGAAATAGGTGCTATTATTATCTTTATATTACATGAGGGAACAAAAGCACAGAAGAATTTCATGGATTACCCACGTCACACCGTCCATAAGAATCAAAATTAAAGTTAAACTCTGATCATCTCTGTCAAAGTACCTGGTTAAGCTGTATGTACCCAGTACCATCCTCCATCTTTACATTTCCTCCTCTCCCCACCTCCAGTCAGATACTTCTCCATCGGGATTAAGGAATCATCCATAATCCACACTTTTAAGCCTCAAATGGAGAGGAAAATTTCCAAGTATATATGGTTTCCTTGACATTCCTATTGTAGTGTCTCAAAGAAAGTATCTGCTGAAATTCTGATGATTGGCCTTTATCATGTAGTAGGAAATCCATATACATCTCTCCCACCATTGCAGGTTCCTTGAGGCTAGGGCCTTACTAATCTTGAATTTCCTTAGGAACTGAAAAATGGCCTTTCTGGAAGACACTTGACAAATGTGCTGATTGAATGATTCAAGGTACAGGCAAAGCAGGAAGTCAAGCTCACTTGTTGGTGGCCAGGGCCCTTCTCAGGCAAAGGGTCACAGATAAACTCTAGGGCCTTGCCTGCTGGGAGACATGCTAATGCTTGTTTCCATGTTCTAATGATGGGAAGAAAGCTATGCATCAATCTTGGCTTTTAACAAATGGAAGTGAGAATTTGGGACTCTTTTTTTTTTTTAAAGATTTTATTTATTCATTTGACAGACAGAGATCACAAGTAGGCAGAGAGGCAGGCAGAGAGGCAGGCAGAGAGAGAGAGAGGAGGAAGCAGGCTTCCCACTGAGCGGAGAGCCCAATTCGGGGCTCCATCCCAGGACCCTGGGATCATGACCTGAGCCAAAGGCAGAGGCTTTAACCCACCCAGCCACCCAGGTGCCCCAAGAATTTGGGACTCTTTGAAGAGAGTGCATTAAGTTACTTATATAAATTTAGTTTTACTTGATCATAATGTAGTAGCATTAAACTGTAGCATTGAAAAGAACTCTGGTTTTCACAGTTATACAAGTTTCTCTCTTTTTCTTTTATTTGAATGCCAGTATAACTAACATACAGTGTTGTATTAGTTTCAGGTGTACAATATAGTGATTTGACAATGCCATACACAGTTATAGTAGTTTTTTTATTCCTGCCATAACAAATTCTTTTTATATAAAATGGATTCATAGAAATGTAGCATTTTCTGTCAGGCTTCTTTTATTTAGCATATTTTCAATGTTCATCTATATTGTAGCATGGACTAATAGTTTATTCATTTTTATGGCTGAATAGTATTTCATTATATGGATATACCATTATTTTGTTTATGCATTCATTAGTTGATGGACATTTGGGTTGTTTTCACATTTTAACTTATGAATAATGCTGGTATGAACATTTATATACACATTTTTGGGTGGGAACACATGCTGTAAATCTCTTGGGTATATACCTAAAATCAGAATTGGTGAGTCATGTAGTAACTGTATGTTTAACTTTTTAAGGAATTGCTGACTAATTTCCATAGTAGCCCCACGATTCCATCCCTATTAGCAAGATATAATGCAATTTCTCCACATCTGATCAATACTTGTTATTGTCCAACTTTTGAATTATAGTCATTTTGGTAGAGGTGAAATGGTTTCTTATTGTGGTTTTGCATTTTCCTAATGACTAATGATATTGAGCATCTTTTCATGTGCTTCTTGCCTCTGAAGCACAAAAATTTTTAACTTTGATGATGTCAAATTTATCTATTTTCTTTAGTTGTTTGTGTTTTAGATGTCATATCTATGAAAATGTTGTTTAATCCATGGTCATGCAGAATTATATCTATCTTTATATCTAAGAGTTTTATAGTTTTCCACTGAGGTCTTTGATACATTTCAAGTTCATTTCTGCCTAAGGTGTGAGATAGAGATAGTCTTTGGCTTAAAATCTAATTGATCTGATATAAGGATTGCCACCCCAGCTTTCTTCTGATGTCCATTAGCATGGTAAATTGTTTTCCACCCCCTCACTTTCAATCTGGAGGTGTCTTCAGATCTAAAATGAGTTTCTTGTAGGCAGCATATTGATGGGTTTTGTTTTTTTATCCATTCTGAAACCCTGTGTCTTTTGATTGGGGCATTTAGCCCATTTACATTCAGGGTAACTATTGAGAGATATGAATTTAGTGCCATTGTATTGCCTGTATGGTGATTGTTACTGTATAATGTCTCTGTTCCTTTCTGGTAATACTTTTAGGGTCTCTCTTTGCTTAGAGGACCCCTTTCAATATTTCCTGTAGAGCTGCTTTGGTGTTTACAAACTCTTTCAGTTTTTGTTTGTCCTGGAAGCTTTTTATCTCTCCTTCTATTTTCAATGATAACCTAGCTGGATAAAGTATTCTTGGCTGCATGTTTTTCTCGTTTAGTGCTCTGAATATATCATGCCAGTTCTTTCTGGCCTGCCAGGTCTCTGTGGATAAGTCTCCTGCCAATCTAATATTTTTACCATTGTATGTTACAGACTTCTTGTCCCGTGCTGCTTTCAGGATTTTCTCTTTGTCTCTAAGACTTGTAAATTTTACTATTAGATGGCGGGGTGTGGGCCGATTCCTATTGATTTTGAGGGGTGTTCTCTGCACCTCCTGGACTTTGATGCTTGTTCCCCTTGCTATATTAGGGAAATTCTCTACAATAATCCTCTCCAGTATACCTTCTGCTCCTATTTCTCTTTCTTCTTCTTCTGGAATCCCAATTATTCTAATGTTGTTTTGTCTTATGGCATCACTTATCTCTCAAATTCTCCCCTTGTGGTCCAGTAGTTGTTTGTCTCTCTTTTGCTCAGCTTCTTTATTCTCTGTCATTTGGTCTTCTATATCACTAATTCTGTCTTCTGCCTCATTTATCCTAGCAGTAAGAGCCTCCATTTTTGATTGCACCTCATTAATAGCTTTTTTTATTTCAACTTGATTAGACTTTAGTTCTTTTATTTCTCCAGAAAGGGCTTTTATTTCTCCTGACAGGGTTTCTCTAATATCTTCCATGCCTTTTTCGAGCCCGGCTAGAACCTTGAGAATCATCATCCTGAATTCCAGATCTGACATATTACCAATGTCTGTATTGATTAGGTCCCTAGCCTCCGGTCCTGTCTCCTGCTCTTTTTTTTGTGGTGAGTTTTTCCGCCTTGTCATTTTGTCCAGATAAGAATCTGCTGTTCTCCTTGTTTTTATTTATTTATTTATTTATTTATTTCACAGACAGAGATCACAAGTAGGCAGAGAGGCAGGCAGAGAGAGAGGAGGAAGCAGGCTGTCCGCAGTGCGGAGAGCCCGATGTGGGGCTCAATCCCACAACCTGGGATCATGACCTGAGCCGAAGGCAGTGGCCCCAACCCAGTGAGCCACCCAGGCGCCCCCGCTGTTCTCCTTGTTAAGTGAACTTGGTCTTGGCTGGATTTCTTTGATCTTCTGGGGGAGGGCCTGTTGTAGTGATTCTCAAGTGTCTTTGCCCCAGGCGCAATTGCACCGCCCTTACCAGGGGCCAGGCTAAGTAATCCTCTCAGGTTCGCTTTCGGGAGCTTTTGTTCCCTGAACGCTTTCCATAGAGTTCCCAAGGACGGGAATGACAATGGCGGCCTCCCAATCTCCGGTTCAGAGGAGCCGAGAGCTAGGGGCCCCAGTCTTCAGTGCGCCTTCATAGAAAAGCATTTAATCCCTCAGGTCTCCCCAGCCCCCATTTGCGCTCGGAGACTGCGCGCGCTCGGAGACAATCGGAGACAATCGTGCATAATCAGTCCCGTCTCACTGGCTTCTGGGAGCGCTCCGAGCTCACCCAGCCTGCGACCAAGCGTCTCTGTCTCTGGCAGAGTCCCACCTGGAGTCTCCGAACCCCGTAGATCCCTGAGCTCTCCCGGGTCGGAGTCTCCCCGGATCTTGTGGGGACCCCTCGCACAGAGGACCGGTCCATGTCACAGACCACTAGGAAACCTCGGCTCTGTCTCCGCAGCCGGCTTCCCCGCTCTAATACCTGTGAGCTCTGGGACACTCAAGGCACCCCCGATCCTTCTGTGACCCCGCGGGACCTGAGTCCACGTTGTCCCCGTGAGGTCTTCACCCCAGTTTAGCCTCTGGAGCGATGTCCCTCCATGGAGCAGACTTTTAAAAGTCCTGACTTTGTGCTCCGCCGCTTGCCGGGAGCCGGCCCCTCCCCCTGGGGTCTATCTTCCCATCACGTTGGATTCACTTCTCGCTGGTCCTACCTTTTAGAAAGTGGTCGATTTTCTGTTTCTAGAATTGTTGTTTTTCTTCTCTTTGATCTCCTATTGGATTCATAGGTGTTTGGAATGGTTTGATAGGCTATCTAGCTGATCTCCTGCTGTCTGATGTCGTCTCAGCCTGCTACTTCTCCGCCATCTTGACTCCTCCCCCCCAATGAGTGTAAAATATGGTTTTGATTACTGTAGCTTTGTAGTACATTTTGCAATTGGGAATTACGATGGCTTGATTTTGTCCTTTTTCAATATTGTTTAGCCTATTCTGAATCTCATGCATTTTTCCCATATTTTGGATCAGCTTGTAAATATTTGCAAAAGTGACAGGTTAAATTTTGATTGGTATTGCATTTAATTTGTAGATCACATTGAAGAGTGTTGCTTTCTTAAAACTGTTAAGTCTTCTAATCTAGTATCATGGATGTTTTTCCACTTATTTAGGTCTTCTTCAATTTCTTTCAGTGATGTTTAATTTTAAGTATTAAGCTTATTCCTAAGTATTTTATTCTATTTGGTGCTATTATTAAAGGAATAGTTTTCTTAATTTCCTTTTGGATTATTCATTGTTGGTATAGAAATACAAATAATTTTTGCAGAGTGGTCTTATATTCTGTCACCCTGCTGAACTTGTTAATTGGCTATAATATCTTTTTGTTATTCCTTAAGAATATTATAGATGCAATATTATGTCATCTTCAAATATGAATAGTTTTACTTCTTCCTTTCCAATTGGGATGCCTTTTAAATTCCTTTTTCTTGCCTAATTGCTCTAGCTAGGACATATAATACAGTGTTGAATAAAAGTGGCAAAAGCAAGAGTGAGCATTCTTGACTTGATCCTGATATTAGGAAGAAAGCATTCAGCCTTTCCACCTTAAGTGTGATGATAGCTGTGACTTTCCCATAGAGGTCATTTATCAGGTTCAGGAATTTCCCTTCTATTTCTAATTTATTGAGTCTTTTTTATCATGAAAAAGTATTAGGTTCTGTCCCACACTTTTTCTGTGTCTGTTGAGATAATATGGTATATTATGTTGATTGACTTTCATATGTTAAACCAACCTTACATTCCTGGGATAAATCCCACTTAGTCATGGCATATACTCCTCTTTGTATGTTTCTGAATCACTTTGCTAGTATTTACTTGAGGATTTTCATAAAGGATATTGATCTGTAGTTTCAGTTTCTTGTGATATGTTTGGCCTGATAGAAAAAGTTGGGAAGGGACGGCTGGGTGGCTCAGTTGCTTAAGCGGCTGCCTTCGGCTCAGGTCATGATCTCAGCGTCCTGGGATAGAGTCCCACATCGGGCTCCTTACTCAGCAGGGAGCCTGCTTCTCCCTCTGCCTCTGCCTGCCACTCTGTCTGCCTGTGCTCACTCTCTCTCTGACAAATAAATAAATAAAATCTTAAAAAAAAAAAAAAAGGTGGGAAGTGTTTCTTTCTTGCCTGTATTTTGGAAGAGTTTGAAAAGAACTTGTGTTAATTCCTTAATGTTTATTAGAATTCACCAGTGAAGACATTTTGTTCTGGACTTTTCTTTGTGGGAAACTTTTGGATTACTAATTAAATTATCTTGTTCTTGGTCTGTTCAGATTTTCTATTCCTTCTTTAATCAGTTTTGTTAGTATTTTGCTTTTCTAGGATTCTGTCCAAGCCATCTAGGATATCTAATTTATTGGCATACAAGTGTTGGGAGTATTCCCTTATCTTTTTATTTCTGTAAAATCAGTAGTAATGTTTCCTTTTTTAGTAATTTGAGTCCTCTATTTTTCTTGGTAAATATAGTTAATGGTTTGTCAATTTTATTGATCTCTTCAAAGAACCAACAATTTGGTTTTGTTGATTTTCTCTCTTGTTTTCTATTCTTAATTTATTTTTTCTTCCCTAATTCTATTACCTCCTTTATTCCATTTGTTGTTTTTTTTAAGATTTTATTTATTTATTTGAGAGAGAGTGAGAATAAGAGAGATCACAGAGGGAGAGGAAGTGGAGAAGGCTCACTGCTAAGCAGAGAGCCCAATGTAGGACTCAATCCCAGGACCCTGAGATCATTACCTGAGCTGAAGGCAGACACTTAGCTGACTGAGCCACCGAGGGGCCCCTGCTTTGGATTTTAATTTGCTCTTCTTTTTTAGTTTCTTTAAAGTAGAAGGTTAGGCTATTCATTTGAGAGATTTCTTTTTTAAAATTAGGTGTTTACAGCTATAAATTCCCCTCTAAACAGTGTTTTTATTGCATATCATGAATTTTGATATGCTGTTTTCATTTTCACTCATCTTGAAGTGTTTAATAATTTCCCTTATGATTTCCAATTTTATCCATTGATTATTCAGAAATGTGTTAATTTTCACATATTTGTGAATTACTCAAATTTCCTTCTGTTATGGATTTTGTTTGCAGAATACACTTTGAATGATTTCAAATATTTTTAGGTGTATTGAAACTTGTTTTATGACCTAATATGTGATCTATTTTGGAGGAAGTTCCATGCACACTTGAGAAGAAGAATATGTGTTTTGCATTCATTAGGCAGAGTGTTTGATAGATATTTGGTCTAGCTGGTTTATAGTTTTGGGCAAGTCTTCTACTTCCTTGCTGATGTTCTGTCTCATTGTTCTATCCATTAATGAAAGTGGGATATTATAGTCTCCAGCTGTTATTGTTGCATTGTCTATTTTTCCCTTCGTCAGTTTTTGCTTCATGTATTTTGGTGCTCTATTGTTAGATGCATATATGTTTATAATTATATCTTCTTGATGGATTGATTGTTTTACATTATAAAGTGTAATTTTTTGTCTCTAGTAACAATTCTTGTCTTAAAGTCTATTTTTTGTATGATATTGTGTACCCACTCTAGGTTTCTTTTGATTATTGTTTACATGGTATATCTTGTTTCAACATTTCACTTTGAACCCACTTGTGTCTTTGAATCTAAGGTGTGTCTCTTTTAGACAGCATTTATTTGGATCATATTATTTTTAATTCATTTTGCCAATATCTGCTTCTTTTTTTTATTTGTCAGAGAGAGAGAGTGAGAGAGAGCACACACAAGCAGGCAGAGTGGCAGGCAGAGGCAGAGAGAGAAGCAGGCTCCCTGCAGAGCAAGGAGCCTGATGTGGGACTCGATCCCAGGACCCTGGGATCATGACCTGAGCTGAAGGCAGCAGCTTAACCAACTGAGCCACCCAGGCATCCCCAATATCTACTTTTTAATTAGAGTTTGATTATTCACATTGAATGCAATTATTGGTAAAAAGGTAAAGAGATTTTGTCATTTTCTTGTTTGTTCTCTGTATGTCTTACATCTTTTTTGTTTCCATTTTCCTCCATTACTGTCTTCTCTTGTGTTAAATAGACACTTTCTATTGTACCATTTTAACTGCCTTTTCTTATTATGTATTTTTAAATTTATTTTCTTAGTGATTGCCCTGGGGATTACAATGACCATCTTAATTTACAACAATTTAGTTCTAATACCAACTTAAAGGACAAAAGCTTTGCCCCAAATATGTTTATTACTCTTCTCCTTGATACTGATTTTGTCACAAATTACATCTTCATACATGTTGTGCACATCAATACTGATTTATGAAGTTGTCTTTCAAATCAGATAGAGGGAAAAAAGTAGTGAGAAATACAAAATACATTATTACTGTCTTTTAATTTGCCTATACAGTTACCTTTACCAGTGTTCTTTATTTCTTTAGGTTAAGTTGAGTTACCATCTAGTGTCCTTTCATTTCAATCTGAATTCCCTTTAGCATTTCTTGTAAGGCAGACCTATTATCAAAAAACTTTCAGTTTTAATCAATAAAAATAGACTCAGTTGTTTATTTATTTAGAAATGCTTAGTTTTGGTTTGTCTATTGTTTTTTTTTCTTATTTTCTTATTTTAATTTCTTATTTTTCCTTCATTTTTATAGGATAGTTTTGTTGGCTATGAAATTTTTGATTGGCAGTTTTTTTCCTTCAGCAGTGTACATGTTATCCCACTGCCTTTTGGATTCCATGCTTTCTGATGAGAAATCAGCTGCTAATTGTGTTAATGACCACTTACACATGATAAGCCACTTCTCTGTTGCTGCTTTCAAGACATCTTTGCCTTTGAAGAATTTGTTATTAGGCATGAATCTCTTGAGTTTATTCTAGCTGGAATTCATTGAAATTCTTGGATTTATAGTTTAATACTTTTCATCAAATTTGGGAAGTTTCCTGCTATTATTAATTCAAATATTCTTTCTACCCCTTTCTCTATTTTCTTCTGAGAAAACATACCATTATGTGTATGTTTCTGTGCTTTATGATGTTCTAGGAGTTTCTGAGGCTTTGGTCACTTTAAAATTATTTTTTTCCCCACTCTTCAGACTGGACAATTTCAATTGACCTGTATTCAAGTTTGCTGATTCTTTCTTCTGTCTTCCCAAATGTGGTGTTGAGGCCCTCCTGTGACTTTTTCATTTATTATACTTTTCAACCCCCAAATTTCTATTTTTTCAATTTTTATAATTTATATATCTTTATGAATGATATATATTTAGTAAGACATCGTTCTTATACTTTTCTTTAATTTTTTTTAGACTTGGTTTACTTTAGTTTTTTGAATATATTTAAAATGTCTGACTTAAAAAGTCTTTGTATAATAAGTCCAACATCTGGTTTTTGCAGAGACAGTTTCTGTTGACTGCTTTTTGTTGTTGTTGCTGTATATTTGTCATACTTTCTTGTTTCTTTGTATGTATTTTCTTTTTTTAAAAAGTATTTTATTCATTTATTTGATAGAGAGAGAGATCACAAGTAGGTCAAGAGGCAGGCAGAGAGAGAGGGGGAAGCTGGCTCCCCACTGAGCAGAGAGCCCGATGTGGGGCCCAATCCCGGGACCCTGAGCCAAAGGCAGAGGCTCAACCCACTGAGCCACCCAGGTGCCCCACTTTGTATGTATTTTCATTTCATTTCATTTTCATTACTTGAAAACTGGACATGTTATATGCTATATTGTTCTCTAGAAATCAGATTTTTCCCTCTCTCCAGGGCTTGTTGATGTTGCTGCTTGAGGTAATTGTTGTCATCTATTTAGTGACATCTGAATTATTCTTTAAAGTCTATGTTATTAGCTCTATAGCTCAGGGGGTAGAACACAGGTTTTGTAAAGTCTATGTTATTTGTCATGTGTGGCTATTGAAATCTCTGCTCAGATTTCTCAGTGGTCGGCTAATGATTGAAGAGAGATTTTCTTAAATGTCTAGAATGACAAGACTGTCCATCTTAGCTGAGGGCTCTGCGTGTGTTTGGGGGTATATCTTCAACACTGGGCCAGGCAGTTGACAACTCTGCCTTAGCCTTCACTTCCTGCTTGTGCAGGCCCTCAAGGTTAGCCATAAATGAGTGGTTAGGGCCTTCTCAGATTCTTCTTGAACATGTGCACAGACTTATATGTATACAGGGACTTCTAGGACTCCCAGGAATATGTTGGAGATTTCCAAAGCCCTTATGACATTTCATTGCCCTTTTAAGCACCCATTAGGGAGGACTGGACCAGGTGCCACCTGCCTATCTCTTTGCACCTCTTTTCTTCTTCATCTTACTTTCATGGCTTAGCATTATCTCCTCAGCCCCAACTTGTCATAGTGAGACTGGCTCTGTTCTCTCTGGGATACGAACTCCAAGTGGCCTCTGCCTTCTTCTGGACAACATGCCCAGCAGACTAGTGCCTTTAGTTTGGCTGACTGCATATGTTTCTGTTTTGTTTTGGCCTGCAGATATTTGTTGTGCTTTTTAAAATGCTTTTTAGATTTTTAAAATTTAAATATATTTTTTATCTTTTAATTTATTTCATCTTTTATTGCTACGTTTGGGATGTTGACAAGGGAAGAAGAGGGATAAACAAAAAATTATGATGTTATATTGACTAGAAGTTCTCTGAATTTTTCAAGTTTGTCTCCTATTTAATTTTCTGCAAGTTATTGTGCTTTACTCCCCAAAGGGGGATGTTAATTCCATCATTGTTCTTTCCATGTCTATGAAAGCTGATTCTATTTTATCATCTTCTTTGTGATTTAAGATTTTCTCTCCTCATAGATTTTTGTTCTCATTTTATAGAAGCTTTTTTCTCCTTCTCCTCCTTCCTCATCCCTGTCTTCTAAATCTTTGTTTTCTTCTTTTTAAAAAAATATTTTATTTATTTATTTGACAGAGAGAGAGAGAGATCACAAGTAGGCAGAGAGGCAGGCAGAGAGAAAGGGAGAAGCAGACTCCCTGCTGAGCAGAGAGCCTGACTCAGGGCTCAATCCCAGGACACTGAGATCATGACCTGAGCCGAAGGCAGAGGCTTTAACCCACTGAGCCAACCAGGCGCCCTGTTTTCATCTTCTTGTCTTCTTCTTCCTCCTCATTCTTCTTTCTTTAAAAAAAAATTTTAGCGGAAAGGAGTTCGTTTCTGACTAGGGGTGTAAATAATCTCCATAGGTCTAATCTTTACCTTGATTATCCGAATTGCTATTTTTACTGTTTTATAATAATCTTTTCAATGGCCTCATGTAGCTTTTTCTGTTCATTTAGCCTTTAACAAGAAGAAATTTCCCAGGTTTGGTGTTTGTCAACAGTTGGTTATTTAGAAAGCATTTGGCTCCTTTGTTAGCCCTCATGAGCTGAAAGCTCACAACTAGACCAATTTCTACTCTTAAGCATTCATTTTGTCTGGCATTGCTGGGCACATACAGGATCTTTTTCTTTTTCCATTTCCTGATTCTTTTATACTTTTAAGATATTTAACACATTAAAAACTATGTTTAAAAAAACCCTTCACATGGCTTCCAGTATTTTTCTTGCTTTGATCTATAAACTTTATTACTTTTTTCTTGTACTGTGCCTTCAAACATGCAAAGCACCACTTCCAGTCTTAATTTTCACTAATCATTTTCTAGAAGTTGAAGTCTCAAAATACACATCAGGGAAAGTGGACAGAAGGACAGGAGTACAGCACACCAGTTGACTTAAAAAGTGGCATCCATTTAATGAAGGGATGGCTGCTGAGTGTTTTGATTGGTGTAGTTTTTTAGTTTCTCAGCCACAGGGCAGACAGATGGAGAGGAATATATTATTTCCCTATTTACCTTTTTGATGGCAGGTGTCATTGGTTTTCAGCTGCATAGCTCTGCCAGGTCCTCAGTTTTGTTTTTCACTGTAGCATCATTGAGGGGGGACATGTTTGAGGATATTATTCCCACATGCTAGAAAAAAAATCATCATTAACTTTCTTAATATTTGGGAAGTATTATAAATTTTAGTTTGTTTTTTTTTCCAGTCTCTTCATGAATCATCTTAGAGAAATGTTGGGAGAAGACAGATCAGAACCAAAGCCATTTTAAATGAAAGTCATACAGACAAATAAATCCAAATTTCTAAGAGCCAATTCTGATTTCTTGGTGGTGGTCCTGGAGTTTTTCTGTGTTCTCAGATTTTCATGATTCTTATGATCTAAACACACTCAGGCTTCAACTCTCCTTCTGTGTAGTACCCCCAAGGGTGTTCTATGTGGGAAAAACTTTAGATGTTACCTTTTTGAGAAGAAGTTGGAAAAGCGAATTTGGGAGTTTAAAAACAATGTTTGAAATTTTGTCATGAATTTTAAAATGATGAGCTTCACCAGCTGGGGGTGTTTAAACTCTTTCATGACTGGTAGACATGAATGTCAGAATGAGTAATTGGAATGGACACTGGGCTGAATGCCTGGACAGGGCCCTGGGGCCCTGAAAGGCTAGGCATTTATTCTTTTGTTGTTGGATCATGAGGAAATTGAAGGAGTCATGAGGGAGGGGCCAGAGAGGCAGATAAGGGAGGGAATGAGGGTCCACTTCTTGAGGTGCAGACCAGTGACTATTTTCCAGTATAGAAGTATTTCAATATGGTAACAGCTGGCGTGCTGGGAGTGGTATGCAGAAGCTGAACCTCAGCCCCAACCCTGGATTCTAAACACTGTGTGGACAGGGACCACACTCCCTTGCTCACTGTGTTATCCTCAGATCCTCCTTCAGCACCTCTTTTATGATAAAGAAATAATATGTGTGGAATAAATAAGCAAAAAGGCACCAAATAAATACACACATAAGTATGTTCCTCACCCAAATGAGAGTTTATAGGGACAGTGGCAGACATTGTCCTATCAATGGTATCAAAAAATACCTTTTTTACTTTCACAGAAAGAACTCTGAAAATACACTTAGGAAACACAATTCAGTTACTGTCCTCAGGAGAAAAGCCCACTGAATAAATTCTGGGTGTGGTGGTTGACAAAGCGCCTAGCACCTGTGGGAGCCAGTACTGTCAAGAAGAGCAGTGAGGATAATCACGGCGTTTTCGTTGCACATGCTTAATACACCTTTCAGCCAGAGTTAACAAGCAAAGCAGTCGTCTGAATATTACCATTCATGTTCTTCTGGAAAATATTTTCCATGCCTCTGGATGAACGGAAGAATGAACCGAAGGCAGGCAAACATCCCTTTCAGGTGTTGCCTGGTTTATACCCAGCGCTCCCTCACTGCCTACTGTCCACCCCCACCCCGTGCGAAGGGACACCGTTAATATGCAACTTTGGGAAATACCCCCGGGGCCCAAGCAAACACACACCCCCGGAAAGAAAGAAATTCCTTGACCAGTGGTGAGCTGGCCTCCGAGAAGCAATCTGCTCTGTGTGCTCCTGAGCCTTCCCCGTTCCCCATTCGCCCCCAGTCTAAGCGGCCCGTATGGGCAATCATAGCACTTCATTGTCCAGTAGCATCATTACAATATTGTTATCATCTGAGCTGGAGTCTGACACTTTCTCTAAGACCTTTCAAATAACCCCTTTACTAGGCTTCAGTACCAAACCATTCAGGGCAAATCTCTCTTTGTGCTTGTCAGCCTTAATAGACTGGATGTCACTTGAGCCCGTAAAAAGTGTCTGCTCCTCAACTGTCAGTCAGTCCTGGTGGTGTCAGCGGAGAGCGTGGCTGGAGCCGGCTGGATTAGAGGGTAGTTACCAGAGCTGTCAGGCTACTGACAGCCTGACACCCACACTTCCAACTTCCTCTGACTGTATTTGGTTTCCTTCGAGCTCTCTGGACCTTTCTTAAGGTGGATCCCTCCGCTGGAAACAGATCATAATTGGGAGAGCATCTTGTGAAGTTGGGCTCTTTCCTCCCCTGTTATGAATTGTGGAAATCGTCTTAATTTCGAGCAGCGTTTCGAGCTCGAAACGCTCATTTCTGTTGAAATGAGTTTAAAAATATTCTTTGAATATTTTTAAACTCATTTAAACTTTAAATATTTTTATATTAAATATTAAACTCATTTAAACCTTAAATATTTTTAAACTCATTTTAAACTTTAAATATTTTTAAACTCATTTCAGCAGAAGATGTCATTTCTTTATACTTTCTAAGTTCATGGAAACTCTGCGGGCGTGCGTGTGTGTGTGTGTGTGTGTGTGTGTGTGTGTGTGTGTGTTTCAATTTTAACGTCCTAACTGGTCAGAGATACATTTTGACTGACATGTCCCCTCTTAACTCTTCCGCATCTACAATGTTTCCATCCTCTTCCATCATACCTTCCTTCCACCCTTTGTGCTAGAGGGGAAGCTCTGTTTGAGCCTGTGCGCGCCCGTGTTGGTGGGGGCGTATGCAGAAGTGTTGACTTCTTCATGAATGCGGATATATATTCATACCTAATGAAAGGCAGTCAGCTAACGGCTGAGGCAGGAAGAACAAATTGGCAACTCTCCAAACCATGCCTTAGTTAATATTCACCTTGAATACAGCCAATTAGTGAATGAAGTGTCTCTCCCTCCTTCCCTTTCTCCCCCTTTCCAGTCTTACCAGTTTTCATCCCCTCCTTTTCTTCCTCCCTCTCTTTTTTCCCCCCTCCTTCCCTCCTTTGCACACTTGGTCAGTGTTTACCATCTTGCAGTCTCCACGCTGGACACCAGGCACACAACAGCAAATGTGTCTACACCTCTGTCCCACGTTCACAACTGTCCGGTCACGTTCCTCAGGTACGTGTGAGTTTCACAGGTTTTTCTTTCTGACGAGGGATGAGAGATTAATTGACACTTTCATTTACTTACTCAATAATCAAGGCTAATGGGCTTTTATGAAACCAGGCTTTGGGACCAGAAATGCAACTTCTGCACCATCTCATATTTGCTTACTGTTTAAACCGGTTACATAGATTAAACTTGAGTCCTTGGTTGGATGCTGTGTGGTTATAGGGGCGAGAAAGCACTAGGATTCAGAGGACCCAACTGTACTGGGAAAGTTACTTCGTCTTCTTGAACTTCACTCAGCTATCTTTTCTCACAATTGGGGATAGTGATATTATCTGCCAATCTCCTGAATTTGGTCTATAGTCCATATGTGACTGACCATACACATGAAAGCACTTCACAGACTGCAAGGTACCATGAGTGCAAATGGTGATCATAGTAATATTACTCTATATGGTTATATAACAGATTGAAATTGGCCCTAGCTTATTTAGATTATTTTACTTATTCTTATTTCCTTGGCCACATATATTTTGCTTTTATTTTTCTAGCATATAACCTCAGGTCTAAAAATATGCTCCTCTATAAAAACAATAGATCATGTATTATTAAACTTATGAACTCATACTGACATAGCCTTTAGTTGGTCCTCCCTGGTCCTGACTATGCTTTTAAGAGTGTTGTGGCTTAAGACCATTGTCGTTTTCAATGAGCCTACCAAAAATGGTTCAAATTAAAACGAGTCCATATCTACTTCCATTGCTAGGAAATTTCATATTCCTTACAGGTCCAGAAACTTGACAGAATAAAGTTCAAACCAGAAACTAAAAAATGTAGTAAATATACGAGAGAGGCAGGGGGTGGAAGAGGCAGTACAAGAACTTTATGTTTTCAGTGCCAAAGCCAAAGACATTTTTTTTCAGCACTTCCTCCTCATTCCAAAATTTTTTTTTTAAAATAAAAAGACCCTTATATTTCACCCAATTAAATGTTGGAAAACAGCCTTTCAATATTATTTACAAGCATCCAGAAGTTTTAAATTCAACAACTCTCCCACATTCTCACTTTGCTCTAACACACATTCTTTATACTGGGTACCGTTAGGTTGTCTATGCGGTGTCACAATGACCATGACTTCCATTATTCAACTCATGCAGTGAAAACCATCACATCCAACACATAATAAGTGGGCTGTGAAAACGTTTCATTTGCAAACCAAGTGTTCTGGCCACATTTTTGCTGAACTTCCCAGGCAAGGATTCCATTCTGTATCAGTAACTTAAATGCTTTTTCAGACCCAATTCCTTCCTGAGTGGCACACATGAATGAAGGCCTGCAATTTGCAAGGCGAGTGTCTCAGGTCAGGGATTCACCTGTGGCCCCAAAGCTGAGAAAGACAGTTGGCTGGTGGAGAAACAGAACCCCCACATAGCATGGCACCATGATTAGCTAAGGGACAAGATTGGCTCTCAATAAAAACCTCCACCTTATTTCTCATTCGGCAGCTCTGAGCATGCTCTTCACAGCCCCTTCTCATCTCCACTACAGCCTCAACTCCAAAGTTCAAAATTCTCAACACCATATTTGTGGGCAAAGTACCTGGTGTAGGCCTAGTGTTTTCTACTATAGACTCTGCCATAAGCAGGTATCCCTGAGTTCCCATCCTGACTCTATTCATTTACCAGCTATATGACCTTGAACCTCAGTTTCCTTGTCTGTAAGAGAGATTGAGTTATAAGATTTAAACTGGGTTAAATGGGATATTCCTGTAAAATTGGCCTAGTGGCTGGGACGTCAGTGCCAGCCTAATGAATGGTGGCTATTATTACCATTTATTACAACTGCTATTTGTCTTCTCATTTGACATAGGCTTTGAGTCCCCTAAGACTATGAAAAGCTGAAGAAACCTTCAAGATGTTAGTTTTTTTGTTTGTTTGTTTGTTTTGTTTTTGTTTTTTAAAGATTTTATTTATTTATTTGACAGGCAGAGATCACAAATAGGCAGAGAGGCATACAGAGAGAGAGAGAATGAAGCAGGCTCCCTGCTGAGCAGAGAGCCTGATGCGGGGCTCGATCCCAGAACCCTGGGATCATGACCAGAGCTGAAGGCAGAGGCTTTAACCCACTGAGCCACCCAGGCACCCCAAGATGTTAGTCTTATGCCCACCTCACTCTGCTCAATGATATATTTCTAATCATTCATTCATTCATCCTTGCATTTATTTAATTCGTGCATTTAACAAATATTTCAAGGTCTGCTGTGTGCCAGGCACTAGGCTAGATGAAGAGTTTCAAAGATGAAATTTACTTGCCCTTCAGGGATTCCTGGCTGAGTGGAGTAGGCAGAGATGTTAACATTGCTATAGGAATGCCATCAGAGCTATAACAGGGATATGAAAACGTGGTGCAAAGAGCATTTAGGAAGTCGCAATTCTTCTACTAGAAATGTCAGAAAAGGCTTCCAAGGAAAGACACCTCTGAAGAGCATCTGGGAATTACTCAGTTGAGTCAAACAAGGAAGGGTGTTTTATGCATATGCAAAGACATGACCAGAATGTAACCGGGGCTGGGGTGGGGGGCATGGGATGGTGGGAACACCGCAGCTATCCATGCTGTGGGGGACAGCAAAAGGCAGGTCCACTGACAAAGCCCTGCACCCAGGGCTTTCCTCAAAGTTTAGGGATCTGGGGACGCCTGGGTGGCTCAGTTGGTTGGGCGGCTGCCTTCGGCTCAGGTCATGATCCCAGTGTCCTGGGATGGAGTCCCACATCGGGCTCCTTGCTCGGCAGGGAGCCTGCTTCTGCCTCTGCCTGCCTCTCTGTCTGCCTGTACTCACTCGCTCTCTCTAACTAATAAATAAATAAAATCTTTAAAAAAAAATTTAAAAGTTTGGGGATCTGTTGACGATTTTGAGCAAGGGAATGATAGGATCAGATACATTTCAGAAATGCCATGCTGAATGCAGGGTGAAGGGTGCATTTATTTATAAGAATAAGACCGACAGGGAGATCCCAAAGGCCAGAGACAGGGAAAATGGAGAGGAGGAAATGAATTCAGAGACATGGAGGAAGAGGAGGAGGATAAAATGTGGCTTTTGGAGAGACAAGCCTTGGGAGGGAAGGGAAGCAGGGGCTCATGGTGGTTTCAGGATTCTGACTCAGGTGACCCGAAAGAGAGTGGAATCCTCACCAGGATGGCAGATATGATGGGGACCTAGTTTAGAGGGAGAATGGAAGGGTGGGGAGGGGGAGGGCCCAGGGTAGATGATGAGTTTATAGTCTGGGGCAGGTTAAACAAAAAATGTCCACGGGATATTTAGTGAATATGCTCAATAAACATGTTGGAGGAAAATGTGGGTGTCTCTAGAGCGGGCTTGGTGGTTGAAGCCATTGTTGTAGAGGAGGCTGGCAGGAGACAGCAGCTAAGAAGGACACTAGCCAAGGACTGGGATGGAGCTTCTGAAATGCCAGCGTTAGGGACAATGCAAGGAAGGAGGGCCTGGGCAGAGCACAAGAAGTGCTGGGAGAGCAGAGAGAGTGCTGGGGAAGCCACGTGGATGGTGGTGAAGATAGGGCAGAAGGGTGGCAATTTGTATTTCTACGAGAAATTCCAGATGCTGAGGGTCTTCAGAGTGAAAGACTGCCAGCAACCCCAGTGAGAGGAAGTTCGCTATTTCTAGCAGGCGACAGGATGCTGGGTAGAGGAGTTAGAGACCAAGTGAAGGTCTCAGAAGCTTGTGAGGGTGGAATGAGCAAGATAGGCTGAGAACAAGAGGCAGAGGATTATGGGGCCATGAGGTTCTAGCTTTAGGGTTAAAGTTGCACCTCTTTGCATCAGACCTCATCTCTCTACCCACAAACCTGTTTGTGGCTTGTAAATTTTTAAGCCCGTTTCTTCCACCATAATAACTGGAAAGAATTCACAATTTGTCATCTCCCAGCATCCCAGGTGGCTCCAGAAAGTCCTGAAGAGCTTCCTTTATATACTTGTGTTCGGAAACCTCACCTTTCAAAATGATTGTATCACTGCCTCCTGGAGAACCTGATAGGTATGCTACCTGCCTCACCCTACTTTCTTGTTCGCAGCAGGCAGGAGGCACGAGCTGCCTGGATATAGCAGCTGAGGCATTCAGACACTCTGTGTCTCTGAACAGCACCTTGCACTGCCTTCCCCAAACTGCACGAGTGCCTGCCCGGGCTGAGCAGTGAGAGAGAGAGACATCTGTGATATCTGATGACAATCATCTCTGATTAGACTGTCACTACACGGCACAGGCAAGCCGGGGCCACAGCTAATTAGCCATGTGAGGCCAGCTCTCTGTTTACTGGAACTGTACTAACAAGTTGCAGCTTTTGCAACGCAGACGAGTCGTCGCACATCTGCCAACCAGGAACCCTTCGCTCCAACAGTTTAGGGACAGAGCGGCTCCTTCCCTGGTACACTCAAACCATGAAACGTGCATGTCTGTGCTGGGAGCTGCTTTGTGTCTGTGTCTCCACCTCCCCATAAGCTGTCGCTTCCAGACTTAGTAGTAGAATAAACTGCTTTATACCATCGGATATTATTTCGAGTGGGTTTGTCCTTTTAAGTGAACATCTCTTCCTTTTGGTTTTTCGCAGTTCTCGGGCTAGGTCAGGGCATCAGCTAGGTCTGAGAAATGTAGCTGTGACTGGCCTTCTCATTTGAGCTAAAAGGTGAAAGAAGCAGATTAAAAAAAACCTAGAAGCTTAATGGATATTAAGGACACAAGATCTAGCTTATTCCATGGGTGTTGGATAAAGTCGATCTATTGTTCTGAAACATAATGCATGTAAGGCTATATTTCCAATTGTTGCTAGAGAACCAGTACAGTTGGAAGCATTCTTAAAATATTTTTCTAAGCTTTTTTTTCAACATGAGTGAAAATTTCCATGTAAGTTCTGATTTGCCCATTAGAAGGGTTTCTCTGAGAACTTCAAGAAATTATATGCTATTCTGTAGCTTTCATTTCCTTTAGAAACAAGTGATCTAACTCCTAACAAATGTGGGGGGAGTAGAAAGCTGGAATATTTTGCCAAGTTAATGAAAATTAGCAATATCAGTCTTTGAATTACTCTGTCAGAAGCTCACACCCTCACGAATGGGTTCATTTTTTCATATGGCAAATCTCCCACTTCTTAACAGTCCCCCACTTTAGGTCAGAATAAGGTCAGCGTTTTTGCTGAATTCCTATTCTCCTTCCCTTAGAACCAGAATTTCAGCATTAGAAACATCATTAGAAACAGAATTTCAGCATAATTCTAAAAGCCTGCATGTTGTTTTATAAGTGGGGGAGTGTTCCTGGGCTCTTCACACTTGAAACTGATAAATATTTTTATTCATTCTCCAATGAAAACCACAGATTATGCATCTTGAAAATATGTGTGGAGTTTCTGGCACCATAGCATAAAATGCAGTCTACTGGGAATATAAATATTTTCAATAAAGTCTATTATGCATGTGACATTGAATTTGGGTGCTGTTTAAAACTTATTTATTTACATTTACCTGCAAAGCACATTTCAGAATGGCTTTAAAGAAACCTCCCCACTTAAAAATTCAAAAAATGTCTTCGGCATGTTCGTTCATTTTGTTTACGTCCATAATTTAAAACAAGCAAACTTTTTTCTCTTAATGAAAACATGCGCGCGGGTTTTTTTTTTTTTAAACTTTAAACAAAATTCCCTCTCCAGGTGGAAAGTTGATTACCAGTCTTGGGTCTGGAGGTAAATTTTACAGCTGTCTTAAACCCATGAAAAGCGGGTCTTATTTGAGAAGTGCTGACACCACCTATCCACAATGTATGGACATGAACTATGCCGCTGTAATAAGCAGGCATTATGTATGTGTAAAAATAATGAGAGGCCGTGTCTGAAGAGAGTTAATGTAAAATGCTAAGCAATTATAGTTGGTTACACAGTATAGGTTAATATTCCTTCATATAGCTGCACTTTTTTCTTCTTTTGTCCTCCAGAACTCCTAATGAAAATTTGAGACCTGACTGTAATGATAAGCAGCCATTCACACGTCCTCTGTGTCAAGGCTGTTGCATTAATGCTTCCCTTCATATAACATTTTGCATAGCCTAAAGCATCTATTAAAATCCTTTGTAAAATTCATGAAACAAAAGTGGTGGGTTGAGTCTAGGGGGAGAGAAAGTAAGCTGCTTATTAGCAAAAAGTCAAAAACATAGGGCCAATTACAGATCCGAACAAGCAGGGCTAAGGACCAGCGCGGGGAGTAATTCTTTCTTCAGCCCAATGGGCTCAAGCGAGGGGCAGGTTGGGTGAAAACATAGCAACAGTCGGAGCAGTAATTAAACGGCAATGTTTGCAGTTAGAAACAGCTCTATAACAACGGAAGGAAATGCTCAACTAACGCCATTGTCTGGCCTCACAAAGATGCTAAATTGGAAGGATTTAGGGTTGCTCCCTAAAGAAGAGACTGGAGGTAGTGAAGAGGAGCAGGGGCTCAGGAGATATGTAAAGAATCTGTTTGGTATTTTCAATGTTATAAATTAGATTTTTGAAAGAGAGCTAGAGAGAGTAGGGGGAGCCTTCTTACTGACCCAGCCACATAAAACCGAATAAACCACAATAAGATTGCCCTTTTTCTGTTATAAACTTGGCATTAAGCCTGTCATGTTCAATGACAGCCTACTAGGCCTCATGCTTTACCCTTTGGAATTTGAAAGATTGGCAGGTGTCATGATTTCCTTAACATAAAAGACCTTGAAGATAATGTTCACCATGCACATTTATATGTCCGTAACTCCACTCTCTGCGTTTCGGAATCACTGGGTGAGCTTTCCAAGCAGGCTGGTGGTGTGGGCGCTCCCCACCAGTAGATCTGGCCTGAGGACAATGTTTACTGCCTAAGGAGCCTGCGGTCAAGGCCATACTTTTATGATTTGCTTTAGCAGTCTAAACATGCACCATTTACAATAATGAGCTGCTTTGTAGAGAGCGACTCTCTGAGAGCATTGTTACTTTTCTTTGCAACGTTGAATGCAACCAGAATGGCTCTCCTCTGACTTAAAGCTAAAAAGCAGGGTTCCATTTAAGCAATAATCCCCTCTCTTTGCAACCACCCACCCCAGCCAGATTCTTCCAATAACTCCAAGAGAAAAAAAAATCAACATTGAGGGAAACACAAGCCCCTATTGAGCGGAGAGTTCTAGTTCAACCGGCATCACCTAATGGCACCTGTATGTTACCAACCAATGTCACTTTCAAATAAACAAGTGAGTCTTTTCAGTGGCCACAATGAGACTCTGGCTCCCCCACTGCCCCAATCCAAAGAGAGAGGATGAGTAGTTAGCTAGGTAGCTTCAAGTAAGAAATTCAATAAATCTTTCCCCATGCATTTTAAGCTTTTTAGTGTAGAAACAATTAAACATACAAAAAGAGACAGAGTAATATAATAATTCCCATGTACTCATCACCGGGCTTCAACCAATATCTTCTCATGCCCATCCGCATTTCCACCCCCTCCCCACCTTGCACTGTTTTGAAGCAAACCCTAAGCATTTTTTCATTTATCAGACCTGCAAACATCCCAGCAGTTATCTCTAAAAGATAAGAAGCCCTTGGTATTTTTTAATAGGTCAAGGAAATACTTTAACCTCACATCCCGTAAGACTTTTGTGGACATCTTTTCCCATGAGCTGCATTTCTCAAAATAGTACCATTCTACCACATGCTGGAAATACAAAGAGAAATTCAAGAGCATGGCTAGTCTCTGGTTTGTTTCAAAGAAGAGTTTTCCTCACTGATTTGAGGGATACAGGTAGCCAAACTTTTCTTCTGTGAGCTATTGTCTTTTTATTTATAAATGATCACTTCCAACATTCAAATAAAAGTCCATACTTTAAGGTATCTGTCTTCATAGACATTGTCTCCACAAAAAGTTTGATCCAAATGTATGTACTGACCACTTGCTACATGCCAAGCTCTGTTAGATAAAGGAAGAAAGAAATGGCTCGGCAGGGGATGCAAGATACATGAAATAGACTCATCCCTCTCATACTGACCTTCAGACTCTGTTGCCATCTTATAGGGACATGCTACTCAATTGCCTTCTATACTGGTAAATGATGCTACAAGAAGAACAGTTTCTTTTTCTTTTTCTTTTTCCTTTGAGAAGGGCAAAATCCTGCCCTTTCCAGCCCCTATACCACTGTTGTCTCCTTAATTGCCCCAAAAGATAAATCTGTTCCTCAGATGTAAACTTTGATATACTCCCTACTCATTGGTGGAGAGGCTCATCACCCAAGCCTTGCAAAGAAAAATACATTTATGAATAAATACATCTATGAGTAAATAATCATATAAAAGTGAATTACTATATTTATAAAAATGCAGTATTTTATGCAGATTTTTTTAAATTAAAGAAATCATTTTTTCTCCTTTGGTTTCCTACATGTATATTCTCAATTATTAGCCAGAAAATCCAACTTTTAAATCACAACATTTTACCTCTGATTTCCTTCAAAAAACCAGAAGGAGTAGCATTGCTTATTTGACATGACAAAATGATGTGATTTTTTTTTTAAGGGAGAGGAAGATATTGACTCTTTCAAAAAGTTTTGTTGTGATATATAAAAGAACATATGGAATATAAATTTGAGTTGTAAATCACACTGAAATGAACACCCATGAATTTACCACTCAATTCAAAAACTACATCACTGCTGAAACCTTCGGGAACTCCTGTGTGGCTCTACCCCACTTCCTGAGACGACCTCTATCCTGAACTTTATATCAGTTCACAGATTCTTAAGAGTATAATTTTACTATGTATGACGGCAATTATTTAGCCCTCCTTATTTGCGGGCTTCTTACCATATCCTATGCAGTCCTTTGGAACTTTCTTTTCTCACTCAACATTTATCTCAAAGATTCATTCATAAGGAGTGTGCCTGTACGTCACCCATATTCCCCCGCTGCATAATACTCCATCGAAAATATAATGCAGTTATTTATCGATTCCCATCAGTGGGCACTGAGCGGTTACAAGTGTTTTTGTTTGTTTGCTATTTTTGCAGATACTGCTGCTATGAACATTCTTATCCTTGTCTCCTGGTACACAAACGCAAGAATTTCTCCAGCACTGAGTTTTCTTCCCTCCTGAAGAATCCCAAGAATGGCAGTGGGGGAATGCACTGCTTCCCCTCCTGCTCTTAAAGCTGTATTACGCTCCACTAATGAAATTAATTTCAAGTGAAAAGGTATATAGTTCTTAAATTATAGCTTTTACGTAGGTAGGGCAGCGGGATGATGGCCAACAGCAGGAAGATTCTGCATGGATTGAACCACAAAGCCCTTGAGCTGGGAGAATGAACCAAGAGAGATAGGTCAGAGGTTTCTGAACAGAAGAAGCCAAACACCTGCTCAAGGCAACCGTGCTGACGGTGGTTTAGCTCCCTCTGCTCGAAGTGGTTGGGTTAATAAGAAAAGAGCATGAAAGGAAATGAAGTCATTTCAAGCCAAATGAATATGGAAACTTCATTGAGGCAACTTTTTTTTTTTCCAAGAAAGCATCGTAAACCAAACAAAAGGAAAAAAAAAAAACCCACATGGCTTCTATCTCTGCAATATTAAATGAAAATGCATTTTTGGTCAGCTATTTCAGAATTTTCTAAACTATTATCTCCCTATAGTTTCACTAACATGTTAACCTACTTAGAGCAATTAGTGCTTCATTAGTAAGGCTAACTAACTGTTGCCAGGCCCTGTAATGATTTGCCAGGCCTTCCAGATACAAGTGCATAATCAATGTTTTCCAATTACTTCTATAGTGCAACCACTATTTCAAATAAACTAGATAATAATACAAACCCATTACTGGAGCTGGAGTAGCAGAGGCACTTAATTGCAAGGCAGTTCTTCTCAGCTTTTAAAATTTTTCACACTAATGAAGTGTCATACAAAAAAGTTGTATTGATTTTTCCACCACATGGCTTCAACCACAAATATGTAATTATCCCTTTTATATCTAGCTGGGGGATTAAAATAATCTATAGTATATAGCCTTTACTTATCCCTGATGGGTTTAGTAGTACTTTTACCCTTTTCAAAATATGCAGCCCTTTGATGAATGAACTTTAGGCAAAATGTTGCTCTATCTGTTTCAAATCTTTGCTTTTTAAAGTCAGTTTGTGTGCAGGCTAAAATCTCAGGCTTCCAAAACCTCCTAAAGAACACATTCTGATGTAATTTAATTTACTGAGAGCATCACAGATATTTTTCTCCATTAAAGAAATCAACATGGGTAGATAGCACTGCACATTAGTAGTGCCCACATTTGCATTTCACTAGAGTTACATTTTTATTCATGGCTAACGTTTTATTAACCATGTTATATTTTTACACAAATAGAGTGGTCTTGGCATTAATTGGAGTCAGTTCTTTCCCAGATCTTCAAAAAAAAAAGTAGGAATAATCCATTGGCATTAAATTTCTTATTTTCTCATCACGATTCGGTCAATAAAAGAGGAAAAAGTATTTTCTTTAAAAAAACAGAAAGTCATTATACTTATAAAATGAATTTTGCAGAGATGGAGAATTAATGCTGGGAGCACAGGGCTTTTTAAAAATTAGCTTGTCTTTCTTGATCTTTTTACACATAAATTGGTCCCTTTCAACATTTTTGCTGAGAATTCTTTTGGTTACACTTTAACATTATTTCAATTATGGTCATTGTAAAAATAGATTTAAAGGGGGTAAAAAACACAGCTTAAATGTCTACAAGACCTTGTTCTTAAAATTCATACGTCAAAAACTCTATCTCCCTATAGTTTCAATAACATGTTAACCTACTTACCACCCTTTTTCCCAGATGCAAGGATTTTCGCGATTTCCTGCCTTTCTGTGTTTTGTGGTTTAAGGAAACATTTGCAGTCAAATTAATACACTATATTTCAGAGTCTGAAAATTCTGTCAAGGTGATTGTGTATATAAAAAATGTTATAAGTCAACACTGGAAAATCACGAAGCAAAAATCTGGTGGCGTAGAGACGTAAAACTTCATTTTTTGTGTGACATTTTAAGCCTAGGTATTTCATGTTAACTTTAAAAATTTTCCGAGCAGAGCATTTATGGACAAAGAATTGCCTCAAAAGAATTGCTTCATAATAAGAAGAGCACACAAAAAATAAAAAGTACTCAGTTACTATGTATATGTAGTTTTCCATATTTTACTATAGTATCTTTAATCTGTTTTCAAAAAAAAACCCTTTTCATCAAAAATACCTTTTCATCCATCAACTTTCCATATTGAGGTATATTACAAAATCGTGAGAGAAGCAAAATGTAGACAAATGTAATTTTTATTTATTCATTCATTTATTTTTCTTCATTCATTTATTTTTAATGGAATTTTGAAATAAATGAAACTAATGAATTTAAAGGCTAGTTATGCACATATCTGCATTTAACATCCATGTAAAACATCTTTCATGGTAGAGATATCAGCAGCTAAAGAATAAAAGGTAAATGGAAAAAACTGATAAAGTAGGGCAGTGTAGGTACAGTTTATTTTTAAATTAATTCACACAAAAATGTTTTAATATTGATTTCTTTTAAAAAAATGCCCTAGAGATTTATTTCACATGATTCTTCCTATATGTAGGTTTAATTTCCCTGGCCTTCTGTAGTCTGTTTTTCTTATACTTTAAAACACTGATCTAATTGCCTTTAGGGATCCAGAGAAGCGGTGGTCACGCCCAGGCTTAAACTGGATGGGAGGCGAAATACTCCTACTGGAATAGACAACATTAGCTTCAACTCTTAGTCTCACATGCTGTATACAGTACGAGCAGCCTTACGTGGTAGTTTGGTACAAGTAAGAAATATGACTGTATTAGAAACAGATTATCATCAAGAATTATGAGAAAGATAAAAAGTGAAATTTCTGTCAAGAGGGAAGAATGAGATGCGCTCCACACTGTGGATTTCAACTCTCAAGTCCACGTGTGACTGGTAGTGGGATATGTTTCCAAGATACTAAACGCCATTACCTTGACCGTCGACATGAAGCGATCAGAGTCATATTTATTGATGAAACTCTCAGCTCCCAACCAGCTGTACTGAGTGTGCTTCATACAGCTGTCAACAGAGCCGGGGCCCCACACCAACGCACACTTGTGACATTTCCTTTATATCATTTATGAAAACAAAAGATCTAGAAGTTTGTAGGACACCACAGTAATTTGAAAATAGTTTCCACGAACGCTACAGTGTGGTCTGTCAAATAAGTACTTTTCTGGCTTCTGGTTTTTAGGCGAATCCATTGCAAACCAAATTAGAACCATAAACACGGTAGTTATTTCAAGGATTCTCCTCCTGACGTGAGGGTTACAAGTACAACCAGCTATTTGGGGAGGTAGTTAATTACCATAATTCCAGAGCATAATTCTCTTCATGATGTGTGATGGCCTCACCTACGTGATTGCACAGGTGTTTTATAAGTTTAAGACTCTGAAAACCACTTAATTATTTTACTTCTTCAAGGTAATATTTGTATCTTTGACATTGTTTGGTAGCTAGAAGATGCAGTATGACTTAAAACTACCAAGAGTAAGCAAAGGGCAAAAGAATTTGAGTCTCCAGTGCCAGTGATTATATTAGGTTTGATCAAACTAGTAAGTCAATAACGACCTTGAACTGTAATTTAAAAAGGAGATTCCTCAATAAGAAATTACTCCTGGAGGAAGTAGTAAATTATGTAGACTTGTGGGACTTTCCACATGGTTTTTTTTTCCATATTTTTTTTAAAAACAGAAAAAAAACAGGATACATGAAATTGAATGACCTTGTATTCAAGTTGTCTAGGTATGATCTCACTGCTGTTTTTTTTTTTTTTAAGATCTTATTTATTTATTTGTCAGAAAGAGTGAGCACAGGCAGACAGAGTGGCAGGCAGAGAGAGAGGAGGAAGCAGGCTCCCTGCCGAGCAAGGAGCCCGATGCGGAACTCGATCCCAGGACGCTGGGATCATGACCTGAGCCGAAGGCAGCCGCTTAGCCAACTGAGCCACCCAGGGTCCCTGTTATTTTGGTTTTGTTTTGTGGTGGAGAGATGGAGGAGGAGGAGGAGGAGGCGGCGGGGAATGAAGGCAAGAAAAAGCATCACTGGACGGAAATGAAAAGTATGATGTTCAAATCCTCATTCCACGCTGCCTGGGATACCCATGGACCTACCTAGGAAATATAATGTGCACTGTAGCTATACAATGGCCAAATTACATGAGCTAGGAACATGTTATTCATCTATACCTGAAACCATTTGATTATTAAAATTAAATTTATTTTAGTATTTTCTTGCATCATCTTTTCCGAGCAGGAACAGATTTATGGTTTTCATTTTACTCACAAGGAAGCTAAGGTAGAAATGCAATGAACCCTTCTGAAATGAATAATTTACACAAAAGATAATTCCTAAAAATTACTCTGAAGTAATTAGGGCATATGAATCTACGCATTTAAGGCTAGGTTACCTTTTCTGGGAAAGGCCTGAAACCTTACTTAAGAGGTGAGACAGGGAGAAGAGACTGCCTTGCATTATGTGTGTGGAACCTGGCGCTAGGGTCCCTCCTTGAGGAAGGGTCCCCCCTCCCTGGCAGGTCATCCAGAAAGCACTGGCATGACCCTTCCCAGGGTGCAAGATCAGAAAGGATGCCCAGAATTACCTCTCCTCCCTCGTTCTGGCTTTTCAAGTGGGAAAACTCTCTTTATGCTCCCACATTCTGAGCCCAAGGCCACATTTTGATCTCACGGCTCCCCAAAAAGGCCCAACTAGATGAGGGTGCAGTAAAAGAGAAGTGCTTTTTGGGCCTAAGTAGTCCTGGCCCCCGAGCCACAACCCTGCAGGGGTCACCAGTCCCCACTGATGACCCCTTGTGAACGCCAATCACCGTTGGTGTATATAGGGGATTATCCACTATAGATAAAACTGAGAGTTTAATTTAAAGCAGGGGTATTTCTGACCTGGTGGCCATGAGCTTCTGGAGTTGGTCTCTTTTCCCCCCACACCCAAGGTTTCTATCAGCTTCCTCGTCTGTAAACTGAGCCTCATAGAGAGGACTTGAGGATTAATGGAAGTAATGCATTGTAAAGCATGGACCACAGAGCTGGCACGGAGAAGTCCTTGAAAGGCAACAGCTACTGTTGATGTTCAATGAGCAAGATACGAACGCCCCTGTGAAGGGTACCTGTGCATGTGTTTGTCTCTGAGTGTGTGTATATGGGTGTGCCCATGTTCGCATAGGCGTGCACGCCTACTATCCAAAGAAGGATAAGAACAACGGGGAGAGAGAGAGAGAGAGAGGAGGGAGTAAGGAAGGTGAGAATGAAAGAAAAAAAGAAGAAATGTAGACAGCCTTGGCACCTGTTCTTCTTCCACAAAGCCTGCATCGTCTCCAGCCTTCCCCTTCACCCCCTTCAACTGTGGCGCCCATCCCTATCGGTTGGTGAGGTCCCATCCAACTGATGCTGTCATTTCATTTTTCAGACCCCCTCCCCCCC